>APFE030947716.1:159053-259781 GCA_000404065.3 Pinus taeda | reverse complement strand
ATCAAAGGATGAAAGTGAAGCTAATGTGATGACATGGTGGTGGAATAGAGGCGAGAAAATGTATGAATGGAGAGAAAGTGGATGTTGAATGAAGTAAAAGTAGATGTATTTTAAGGATAATTCTTAGGCCCAACAGTGCTCAAGCATTTAGTTCATGTAAATCCAAAAAAATGTAGCTAGAAAATTAAATATGCACAATTGAGTGCAATAATCATTGATAAAGGAAATAGTAATCCTTTATCATTGATTTTTTTTGGGTTTGATGTTCATCTTCTACATTTTTTATTGGATGTGTGTATAGTTAAAAGTTCGCACCTTAATGGATTTGATCTTTCTCAACCTATAATAGATTTATAGTTGAAATAAATCTACATTTGTAATTGTTATAACTAAAAGTAAACATAGTAAAGCTAAATGTGTTAATGTTGAAGGAATAACTCTCACATATGGGAATGGATTCTAACCAAACTTGTATTTTTGAGATGAGATAATGATTTTGAATTTATCGAATAGAATGTAAAATGTTTAATATGTTTTGTTTTTTTTAAGATAATATTTTTTCTTTTTGTTGTTTAATGTTTTATCTTGATGTCCATTTTAGTTTAAAAAAAAAGACAAGTAGAAATTTGCATACAAAAGGTTGAGAAATCTTGTTCATGAGGTTGAAATAAATCAATATGGCATTGAAAAGATCAAAAGGTGTAACCAAAGCCCCATAATAGCCTTCATGTGTGCAAAAGGCATACTTAGGAATTCAATGCCACTTCATCTAGATTTCATGATACCTAGAGCATTGTTATAGTCTCGTGAAGAATTGGGTACCATGTAGCACATCTAAGAGGTCATTAATGGCTAAGATATGACATTTGTTTTTTACCATCAACTTATCAATATCATGGGATTCTAGGCACATGCTCTACAAGTTTCCTTGTTTCTTTAATATCATGATCACTAGGCAAGAGTAAGGACTAGTACTAGGACATATTACATCTATTATCAACAATTTTTGAATTATCTTTTCAATATTTGTTTTATAAGTTATGGGGTGTTTCACAGACCTATTGATGTTTATTCAAAATAAAAAATAAAGTAGGTTCAATTTCTTGTGGGGATCTATCCATAACTTCGATGCCTTTAGATTGGGAAATAATGCCTAAGCAACATTTCTTTCAAAGATTATCCATATATTAAGACTTGATAATTTCTAGTGAATTGACATAGAGACGTTTGAGGATGTGCTTTTGGCCCTCATTATTGAATCCCATATATAACTCTTTACTAAAATTGGCCTACTTGGTTCATCTTTTATGACCATTTTCTCTTAGAATACCTTGGGAATGGCCACTTTTAAGACTAATACCTATTGCACAGACCAATTTTCTATCCATTTAATACTTTACTAATTAATAACTTACAATAGTTATTTTGGTTATTATTGTAAGGAATTGAATGGTTGTTAGTTATAAATCTACTCTTGGGTTATCAATGATGTTTGAATGGATATAAAATGTTATTGTTGGAGAATTGACGATTTAATTGTTTTATCAGTGTTAGGTATCTTCTACCAACACTTCTCCAAGTTACAAAATGAGAGGAGATTAATAGACTATACAGTCCCTTCTATCCTACAATCTATATACATTCATGAAGTCAACAAAGCATCTAGGCTATAAGTGGAATTATTTATTATAAAACTAGGACATGTAGGTTTAACTCACTATTGTAGCTTAACCAAAATGACAATAGGCCTATGAACATGTTCTTTCAATATAGTTCCCTATACACTTTCATTCAAAAAAAATTATTGAATACCTATATCATAATTTTATTACAATCCTATCTACTTCCACTATAAAAAAATTCTATCAAGGTTTCATGTGAAAATAAAAAAAAAGCAACCAACCCTTTGTACACTGATGAGTGTAAACTTTCTAGAAAATGTAATACCCTCCTCCCACATTTACCCAAGCTAACCAATCCACAGGGTAAACATGTGACGAAGAGTTACTATGATATGGTTCAACTCCCCAAGTACAGTTAAGGAAGTGGAATCGAAAAACCAAAACCATATTGACCTTCCTCTGGAACTATGGCACCCCTAGGGGCTAAACAACTACTCCAGGTGCCAAACCCCTGAGTTAAGCTTAATTTTTACTGATCTATAGCCCTAATATCTCACATGAAAATCCCTCCATGTGACTGTAGCCCTCTAGTAGCTCCCATAACAAGGGAATCTATGTGGCTGTAGATGTCTCCAAGAAGTTATGTGCTAGCAACCCTAAATTTTGAGCCACTATTCTAGGGCTAGGACTCAGGCCTCTGCCCAGAACTTGATGAGATTCTCAGAAATGATAAATAACAAGAAGGCGAGGCCTCTAATGCAAAATGCGAACAAGTACCTGACCTAAATCATCATAACTATGACATGAATTTTGTCAAACACATCATGAATGTGTAATGTACAGGTCATAAATACACATCTAAACGTAGGGATTTCATACTTATCTGAGAATCATCAAGAAGGTCTGGTTCCCTCTCATAATGTATGCATTATAATCTATTAGGTCATACATTCATTATTCATTCATTTACTAATCAAAACATGATGAGAGTCATAACTCAAGTCTGTCATAAAACCATGCTTATAACCAACATATAACCAACAAAATAACAATGATATAGTAACCATTAAATCCACATAATAATAAGTACATTTACTCATCAATTACAAGAGGAAAGTAGATCTTATTAACATATGCAAAAATGTAACCAAGTCAGGGACTTCCACGTACCACCCAACCATAGATTGGGTTGAACCAAATATTTCTTTCAGCCAATCACCCTCATGCCATATTCCAAGCATGAATGTGGGACTAACAACAAAATCGACCATGCTCCTCAGCATTTATGGCATATCCCACCAAATTGATCAAGGATTCCTCGACCCAAAGAAAGCAACAATAAAACAAGGCTTTACCGTATATCTTGCCAACGGATTCCTAGGCTCAAACATGAAACATATACTACCAGGCTTTACTGAAATCCCACCATACACTAGTCCAGGGATACTAGGCCTATAAAAGCATGGATGCCTCTGGATCTCTCCAACTAAATTGTGAGGAATTTTTCCATATCCACCCTCTAGGCTCTATAGTATATCCTACCGTTTACCGGTCTAGGATTCCGAGGCCCGATGAGGGTATACACAACTAGGATTTACCACAATCCCACCTTTACTGTTCCAGAGTTTCGTAGGCCTTGTGATTCTTCCTGAGACCACCCAACTCAGTTTCAAAACCATTCAGTAATCCAGCTCAACCAATTAAGAGAAAACCCCATCACACCATGGCTATCCAGAAATGGCAAGGCAAGGCTGAAAACCATTGTCAAGAGTATGAGAAGGTAGAGAGAATAGAGAGAGATCTCCAAAACAGAACTGATAAGAAGCTATGAAGTGATCCTTAGAAGCCTTTTTTTTCATTGAGGCCTTTAATTTCTTCATTTTCCATTATTTTCCTTCAATTTACATCTCACATACAACCTGTGACCTTTCACCTTCATTTTCTCCTAATTTATTTTCATAAATAAATACCAAATAAATGCCTCTTTCCTTTTTAATGCCTTTTCCATTGCCTATGCCAATTTCCTTAGTCATAATAAACCAAATGAACACCCACACTAGGATTTTTTTCCCAACATTCAACTTAGAATACACATCCCATGACCTTGGTCTTATTTTTCCTTTACTAACATTATTACATGAATCTTTAACCCAAGACTGTTACAAACCCCCCCCCGCCCCCTTAAGGGAACACCATCCTTAGTGTCCAATGACACCTATGACCAAAAAAAATTTTGAAAACCAAAAATATACTGCTCATGGAACTTTATAACTTATCTCGATGTAATATTTACAATGAACAACCTCCTCAAATGATAACCAACCTGAAAAAACATAACAACATGACAACCATACTGCTTATTGGAGCTTTATAACACATCTCGTGGCAGTATTTACATCCATATACATATATATATAAATCAAAACTGCTTTGCCTCAACCAACAAACAATGAAGGATACATAACCTGCATCTGATCAATCATCTCCCATGTAGATTCATGAGGCCCAAATTGCTTCCATTGTACTTTAATCTAATCGATTGCTCGGTTATGGAGCATGAGAATCTTTCTCCTCAAAATGCACTGAGGTTTCAACTGGATTTCTCCTTTTAGTTCCACCTCTAATACAAATCAGTCGATCACATGATCAACATCCTTTACATATATTTTAAGCAATGAAACATGGAAAACATCATGGAATTTCACTATCGGAAGCAGTGGAAGTCTGTAGGCCACAGGTCCAATCCTCTCAAGGATCTCAAAAGGCCCACAATACCAAGGTGCCAACTTCACACATGACCCAATCCTTAAGGATATTTTCTTGGGCTTGATGCGCAAGTAAACATGCTCCCCAATATAAAACTCTTTAAGTGCCTTGTGTTTATCTTCATACTCTTCTATCTATCTTGTGTTTCCTTTAGATTTTTATTGATAAACTACATTTCCTATTCCATCTCTGCTAACATGTCTAGTCCTATCAACACCAATGTTCACCGGATCACTCCAACCGTTGGGAGTATTGCAACTCTGCCCATAAAGTACCTCAAACGGACTCATCCTCGATGATTCCTAATACTCATTGTTGTAAGCAAAATCAACTAGTGGAAGATACTCTTCCCACTTCTGTTGTTGATGCATAACGTACATCCTCAACATGTCCTCCAAAATATTGTTGACCCTCTCTATCTGTCCATCTGTCTGCAAATGATAAGTTGCTCTAAAGGCCAACTCTCTATAAAAACCTGCTAATAACTCTTTCCAGAACCTAAAAGTAAACTTTGCATCCCTGTTTGACACAATCTTCTTCGGTACATTGTGCAACCTCACTATATCTCTAATGAAGACCTGTGCTATATCACTAGCAGAATATGTGGATTTCGTATATGCGCATGTCTTCTATATATGCACAACTTTGGTATATGCACATATCTTTTGTATATGCACTTCTTTCATATATGTGCATATCTTCCATATTTTTGCATATCTAGATGTTGCACATATATGGTAGATGCACATATACGAAGGATATGTGCATATACAAAAGATATGCACATATCAGAAGTTGCACATATACAAAATATATGTGCAAATACAAAATATACGCATATATAGAGACTACCATATATGCATATTATAGAATTTGTCCACAACTTTTGTATATATGCAACTCTTGTATATGTGATTATACAGAAGTTGTGGATATACATAAGATATGAACATATACAATAGTTGCGCCTATACGGAAGCTTATATGTGCAAATTCCGTACATATGCAACTATGCACATACAAAAGCTTATGAATATGTGCAACTTCTTATATGTGCATATAAGCTTCCGTGAAATTAAGATGAAATGTGTTAACTCATCAACTCATGAGAAATTGGGATCCATAATACTTGCAAATTTGGAACAGGCATATGCATTGAAAAACTTGGTAGATAGGGCATGTCAAGAATACAACAAAATGTTTTTCAATACTATAACTCTATCTAAGACCACTACTAAGAGAAACCATAGTTTCTTAAGCCCAGTCAATAAGAAAATGATATGTGGTCACAAGTCAAAATTAGGGAAAGATAAACTACAATTTCAAATGGGATTTGTAATAACTCGCATATATTCAATCAATTAATTTAGTTTCAAATATTTTAATTAGAATGACACAATCTCACCTAAGCACCTTTACACTTAACACACTTCATTCACATATGATATCTTCCGCATGTGTGCAACTTCCATATGTGTGCATATACGGAAGTTGTGCATATATGAAGTATATGCGTAGCTTTTGTATATACACATATATGGATGTTGTTCAGATACGATAGTTGCACGTACATAGAAGATGCACATATACAGAAAATTTGTACATATAAAGAAGCTGCACATATACAAAAATTCACACAACTTCTATATATGCATATTTTTTTTTATCACATCTTCCATATATGCGCATTTACAAAAGTTGCACAGATAAGGAAGATATGCACATATAAGGAAGTTGCACATATACATAACATATGTGCATATATAGAAGTTTCACATATACAAAAGTTGCGTAAATATGGAGGTTGAAGTTGTGCACAACTTCTGTACATGCATATATTTGGACGTTTCACATATACGGAAACTGCGCATATATGGAAGATGCACATATCTTTTGTATATGCATATATATTCTAATATGTTCAACTTTCAGATATGCAGATATACAAAAGTTGTGGAAATATATAAGTTATGTGTAACTTTCATAATATGCATATACGGCAGTTTTCAGATATGCACAACTTTCGTACATGCATATATCTTCTATACATGTGCATCTGTTTGGCATATTCACAACTTCTATATATGCACATATCCTCTATATATGTGTATTTATTGTATATGCACAACTTCTAGATATGCACATATGCAAACAAGTGCATATACAAAAGATATGTGCATATATGGAAGTTGCACACATATGGAGGCTATGTATATACGAAGGTTGAAGTTGTGCACAACTTCCATATATGCACATACATGGAAGTTGCACATATAAGGTAGATGCACATATACAGAAGCTGCACATATATGGAAGATTTACGTGTACATAATTTATATGAAACTTTAGCCACTGTATATCTGCAACCTCCATATATACGTAATTTCCATGTATGCGAAATTTTTATATATGCACAAATTATGTATATGCACATATCCATTTATACATATATGAAATATATGTGAATATATACAATATGCACATATACGGAGGTTGTGCCTATATAGAAGTTGAAGTTCTGCATAAATTTTGTATACGTGTATATCTTCTATATATGCACAACTTCTCATTCTTGGCACCACCAATACACTTAATGCGTGATGTCCACCTGTTTCATTCCCTTCTTCCTACACCAACCCTATTTTGCAGTCCATTTGTACCTCTCGCTCTACCTTTCCCTACCGCACGATCCTATACTTACAAAATTAAACAAAAAAATTCTAGGCTCCAACTTTATCGATATTCTATAGAATGACTTATTCCTTCATACCCCAATGATTTAGGTAAGATATGACATCTTTATGCCATCGACACTTGAATTTCTATTCATTTCGATGGAGTTTAAGGAAAATTTGGGGATCCTCTTTTCAGTTATGTTGTTTATTTCCTTTTGTACATTAAGTACCTAATGACAACCACATTTTTAGTGGGAGGAAAGGCTTGATACTATGAGGAAGGTATGATACTAAACATAGAAATGATCATAAACATAACAAGGTGATCCGAAGTTGAATGATAACCTCTAAAACAATCTTGGTCTTTAGCTCCTTTTCCATGGTTTTCTAGTCATATGTATTTTTTTTCTTTTCAAAATATTTCCATATATCTTACCTAAAATGGACTAATCATAATGGTCATATAACTAGAGGGATTTCTTTTAGCTCCACTTTTTTTGTGTTAAGCTTGGTAGATCCTTCTTTTTCACTATAAAAATAAGTAGGAAAGTTACACACATATAGATCCTCGTTAGGCAGTCTCAACTTGCCTAGCAGGAAACCAAGTCTGTTGACCACCTAACTACATTATAAATTGTCCAGAAGCAAAAAATACTTAGTCTATCTATCCAAGCTATATAAACTTGATTATCATGTCCACAACCATATTCTAGATGTCTATACATATATATCACTGAATATTGTACATTAAAAGCTATCCGCATGAAAAAAAATCAAAACAAAAGAGATTGAGAGTCATCATTCTAATCCTCCTTTTTGGCGAAAGTGGAAGCCATCGAGGCTAGATATTTCGCGCTGGAGCCTGGAAGCTTTGTCGACACAAAATGGAATGGTAAATGTTTCTCTATATGATCCAGGCAACCATGATGCTTCTGCAATTGAAATTGTAGTTTTTGAAAGTCATGTTTATAATTTGGGAAGTCCCAAACAACAGTTGTCTAGATTTTCTCCATGGCCTTACCCAAGAGGAATTTCATGAGCCAATATAGATAAATGAACTATTTGTATTGTGTCTCTCCACCTCTAGTGTGTCTCAGGTCCGAAATTAGGATCTTCCAATCCTTAGTTTCTGTTTCCTCCACACTCACCTGCTGATTTATATTTTCCTCCCATTCGGCTATGAGCTGTTTTATTTCCTCTCTGGTGCTACCACATACGCAGCTATCACTTCCTGTATTAGGTTGGCCATGGGCTTCCTTCACCGACATTTTCTCATGGTGCTCAGCTCAGCCTTAGCCTCGCCTCCCATGACCCTTGGTAGTGGTTTCTCGACCCATAGCCTCAATACCTCCATCAAGACAAGGACTACTTCTTTGATGAGGCAAGCTTCGCGAAACGACACATGACAAAAGAGCATGATATTGTCTAGAAACTACTGCTGAGTGATGTGGAGGTCATTACCCCATAGCCTTAGGGCTCTTATCTAGGTATTTCTAGCTTCATTTTTAATGTATCGACCTAGACCTTCAGCCACAATAATGAAGAGAAACAGGGAGAGAGGGTCGCCTTTCCGCAAGACATGCGATGGTTTAAAATTTTGAGATGGGGAGCCATTGAGTAGAATGGAGAACACAGGGGAAGACACCAAGGCACAGATCTAATTAATCCATCTTTGATTAAACCCGAAAGCTTTGAGGACATTGTTGAGGTACTCCTAGCTTAGGTGATCATAAGCCTTGGATAGGTCTAGCCTGATCATTATGCCTCGGATTTTTTGGGATTTGAGAGAATGCACTATTTCTTGGGAAGTGATAAATGCATCAAGGATCTGTCTTCCTTCAACGAAACATGTATGCTCGAGGGAGATGCGGTGAGGGAGCAGAGGCTTCAGGCACTTAATAGCCATCGTGGTTATGACATTGTATATGAAATTATAGAGGGAGATAGGTCTAAAGTCTTGGGGGTCCTTCAATTTAGTGGATTTTGAGATTAAAGTGATGAAATTCAAATTCAAGCTAGGACATACCTTTTGGTTCCAGCACGATTCTTCTACCACATCCAGTATATCTAGCCCTATAAAGCTCCAAGCAGCATGATAGAATTCTGTTGTAAAGTCATCTAGTTTTGGTGCCTTGTTCTTCACCATTCCCTTCACCACCTCCTCGACCTCTTCCAATGTCACTGCACGCATGAGGCCTAGATTTTGTTCTGTTGAGATAAGTTGCGGGATATTCCTCATGATCTGTTGGGTAGCCTCTAGGAGATCTTGAGGTCCGCTCCATTAGGATGGATTTGAAGCGTTGCACCAATAGATCCTCCATCTCCTCATGTTGGGTTACCCAATTTCCATCCTCGTTCTTCAGGGAATAGATTTAATTCTATTACCGGTGTTGGATCATCACTTTATGAAAGAAGTGGGTATTTTGTTCTCCTTCTGTCAGCCAGTTGACTCTAGATTTCTTCTTCCATAGAATCTCCTCCTGCTTTCCCCTCTCCTCTAGATGATTGATTAACTTCCCTTCTTCCACCACCATGCTATCTATTCTCCCGTGTTGGATGATTTGTTGTTGTAAATTTTGAATTTTATTATTTAGTTGGTGTTGGTCTTTCATGATATGGTCAAACTCTTCCTGATTCCATATCTTGATCTTCTCTTTGATCTCCTTTAACTTCAGTTGGAAGGTATGCATGGCGTTTATGAATTTCTCCTCATTGGTGCTCCACCATTCCTCTATTTTATTCAGTAGGTTGGGAACTCGGAACCAGAAGTCTTCAAATTTAAACAGGCGAGTCTTCGATCTAATTTTTGAATCTATTTCTAAACGGATGGGCCAGTGGTATGAGCCCATGCATGGGATGATGTAGGCCTCAAAGAAAATGTCTCTCTAATAACGTGCTTGAAGGCCAGATGCCTGTCCAATCATGAGGAAACCTTATGAGTTCCTCCCTGACTATTGTTCTAGGTGTAAATTCCATTGTTTGTTTGTAGGTACACTAGGTGCAGATATGCTATGAAATCCCCAAATGATTCCATCTTTTTCTCCATACGACGAATCCCTCCTCTATTTTCTTCTAATGATGTTATCATATTAAAATCCCTGCCCACTATCTAGAGGTCTTCAGGGGATACCTCCCTCAGTCGGGAGAGGTTTTGTAAGAAGACCCCTTTTTCTCCTGGAATGTGAGGCCCATGAACTCGTGTCAGGAGGACCCAATATATGGATCCGACATGTCGAAACTTTCCTAATAGTATCCATGGTAAACTAACCTAGTCCTCGAATGTTACCTCCACTAGGTTCCAAAAGATAGCCATGCCACCGACACTGCCTCTATTGTCTTATGCCATTACCTTGTAGTAAGGGTTGTGACTCCTTAGGATTTCTTTGACCTTCACTTCTGAAATCTTTGTCTCTTGGAGTATCATAATACTCAACTTGTCTTTTCTCAGTCTCTCCTTTAGGCACTGTTGTTTGCCTCAGTTGTTGAGGCCTCAGAAATTCTAGGATGTAATTATCATTTCAAAGGTTTATTGAGTTGGTGGAAAACTACTGACAGTGACACCACCCTTCCCAAATTTACAAGCATTTCCCCTACCATTTGAATGGACTCACTCAAGTTCTTTCTGCCTCGTTTCTTTCCTCCTTTCCCTTGAGGTCCTTTCTCCATCGCTTGGCTTGCTTATGATCCCAAGTGCTCCGGTTGATCTGTCCCTAGCATGCCCTGTTTGTCCTAATATTGTTGGAAAGTATCATTGTACAGTTGTTTCTAGTCTTACATCATAAATCTCTCATCAAGGTGTCGTCATTCGCTCAGTAGGTGTTTCATCAGTTGTTCTTTTGTGCTAAGGTCTTCCATTTGACTGTCAACTTCCATATTGGCTTGGTCCATTATTTGCAGGGATACTTCTTTTTCTTAATGTTCCTCTTCCACTTTTCGTTTGGTGTTGCTCCCCCCCTTTAAGCGTTTGGTTGGGTTTCTGGGCCCATCTTCATCATAGGGGTATCAACAGTTTCCTCGTCCTCCTGTAGGATCTCAAAGCGATTGTGATTATGGAGGTCATATCCACTTGTTCCCTAATTAGGATTCCGTGAATTTTTTTGAGTCCTTTTTTTCCTCTGGACTTCCTGAAATCCCTCTAAATATTCTTTTGGTCTGTTCTCCCTACTGGAGTTAGGGCCTTCTAGTGGTTCTCGCTTGTTCAGTGGGCATGCACGAAACAGATGTCCATACTCATGGCACCTACAACATCTAAAAGGTATATGCTCGTAGTCTATATGTTGCTACCATACCTCATCATGGTATTCCAGCTCTATGAATTCTAGCAGTGGCTCTGTTATGTTCATGTAGACACAAATTCGGGCGTAATAAGTATATCTTCCATTTCTGGTTGAGTCAGCAACCTTAACGAAGTTCCCGATGGAGTTTCCAATGCCTTCCAAGATCTCAACATCCTAAAAGTCAACTGGTAGAGCAAATAATCGAACCCAAACAGGTGCCTCAAGGCATTTTTCCTAATCTGGTTTATAAAATTCCTTCGAGTGCCTCATAAAGAGTCATGCGTTGTTGAAGAAGTAGGGGTTGTCTTCAAAGACTCGTTCCTTGTCTTCCAGATTGGAGAAGATTACTATGAAGAAGCCTTTAGCTCCTAGCTTCAACTCAATATGGCCTTTTGGTTGCCATTTCTAGTGGATCCATTTGACCAGATCCTTTTTTACCGGCCAAAACCAAACAAACTTGCATATTAGGGTATGGTATTTCATATATTTCTTGTATACTTCCAGTTTGGGTATGATGAATCTCAGCTTTTTCGTGGCCCTTGGTAGGCACTGAACCCTCATCCATGTTTTCCATCAGGCGCCCAGAACTAAAGGACCTTTGTCGCCACCTCCTTGGTGTCTCGACATTGTGGTTCTGTGGTTGCTTGTTTCTCCTCTTACTGCATTCTTACAGAAGGGGATATCTCCCCCCATGTTGCCGCACTCATTTCTTTGTCAGCTGACCTGTGCTTGGTGGGTATAGTCCATCTCTTTATTCTTTTGCGAGCTTGCACTATGAAGGATTCAACGTTTGCAGACTGTAACCCTAGTCGTAACAGTCATTCACACTCTCCATCTCCTATCTAAAAGGATTCACTTTTATCTCCACCTTTAAAAATAGGTACAATGACGTTTTAAGTCCAAGGTTTAAGGAATCCCTATTTGATTTCTAAATTTAGGAACTTGTATATGTGATGGATAAGGATATACCTTCCGTATTTTAAGATTTCAACTTGATAGCCTTCAATGTCCTTATATTTTCCTTTTGCTTGTCCTTAAACCTTGAACTTTATGTCTTCTATATAAAAACTTTCACTCTCCATAGAAATATTTGGAATGTTATCCACATAATTAGGGGATTCATCAATATTTTTATGAAAGGAATTCTACTCTCCATTAGGGAAATCATATGAATTTCTTTAGCTTTACAAGTCAATATTTACCTCCAAAATTTATTAGGATCTAGTTAGATAGATACACAACTTTTCTTCATTCCTATTTTATGTAGTGCATCTTTTTCCTTTTAATTATGGAATTGGATCTACTTATTTGATTGAATTTTAAGGAATCATTAGAGGAATCCCTAATGGATTTTCTAGAAAGTTTACACTCATTAGTGCACTAAGGGTTGGCTTCTTTGTTTTTGTTTTTATTTTTACATGAAACCTCGATAGATTTTTTTTATAATGGAAGTAGATAGGGTTATAATAAAATTATGATATAGATATTCAGAACTAGCTTGAAAGCACATGTTCATAAGCCTATTGTCGTTTTGCTTAAGCTACCATAGTGAGTTAAACTTACATGTCCTAGTTTTCTAATAAATAATTCCACTTATAACGTAGATGCTTTATTGACTTCATGAATGTATATAGCTAGTAAGATAGAAGGGACTATATAGTCTATTAATCTCCTCTCATTTTGTAACTTGGAGAAGTGTTGGTACAAGACACTTAACACTGATAAAACAATTTTAGTCCTTTTCACTGAAATATAATAATATAATTTTTGGTCAATTGCCATTTCCCGTTTACGTGTTTTGAAGTACTTCTTAACGACTTAAAATTATAATTTTTAATCCAATTTTAAATATCAAATAAAACTTATACCCAAACACTCAGAAATATAATATCAAACATTAAAAAAATTAAAAATATTTAATAATTTAATAATATTTAGAAATTAAACATTTCGAAATTTCCACTTTACCACATGCCTAGTGCACTCTTGGATTTTGCACTCTGGTCCGGAACGTAAACGTGATGGTGTTGAATAGTGCCAAAGTCTCCAAAGTTACGTTTATTGTATACATTCTGGTCTTGGATTTTACACTCCGGTCCCGAACGTAAACGTGATGGTGTTGAACAATGCCAAAGTCTCCAAAGTTACGTTTGTTTTATACATTCTGGACTTGTTTCTCTTTTAATCCTAGGGAATTGGGAATGCGATGGAAACGCTTCCTCTGTCGTGTGCCCCTCCCCTGTGTTTAATTTCAGAGAAAGATCAATAGAGTATTTCGCACTTTTTAGCACGCCCATGTATTGTAGTTGAATACTAATCTGCACGCAAAAGATCATGTTCGACACTTGTCTTTCAATTCTGCACTATTCTGCGGGGAGCATATAGTTGACTGGCCCTGTCCTGCTTTTAATGCTGTTCACCTTGGAAACCTCTTCATGCGTTGCGATTACCTGTTTCTTAAGAATACACACTTCTAACTTTGTTTAACAGAATTACCAGAAGTCCAAAAATATTTGACAGCCTGCATATACTCACTTTCCTCCGAATCCGAATTGTTTTCTTCGGTTTTTGAACAGAGATATCTGATTTCAATTCTGGAGCTTGTTAGATATGGAAATCGCGGGAGGATCCAAGCGAGCGGGGCAATTTTCACCTACGATGGCAGATCCTCCGAAGGCCACACGGACCATCCTCAAGAACATTCTGCTATCCGATCCTACCCTGCCTTCGACCAGCACCTGTTCATCAGACGAGAGTTTTGGCCTCGACAACAGCTCACCTATGAAGTCGAACGACAGCCTTCTGTCAGCGAGTGCCGTGTCTCCGATGAGATCCAGTCGCGCTTCTCCCTATGCGACGTCGCCGTGGAGCAACGCTTCGGCGTGCCCTTCGCCGTGGACATTCATGTCTCCTCTGCACTCCGCGCACTCGACGTCCTTGCTGGACGTTAGATCCTACGGATGCATCGCTACGATGGCGAGACAAGACGGTCACGGATATGCACTCGCGTTGTCTTGCGACGGCCTGCTTTACACGGGCTCAGAGGGTGAAAACATTCGTGTATGGAAACACCCCACCTTTCACGAATATGGCTGCTTTAAAGCTGGCAACGGGTTCGTCAAGGCTCTGCTGATTGCACGGGACTACGTTTTCAGCGCCCACCACGACCAGAAAATCCGCGTATCGTACCGCCGTCCAAAAGATTCCGGCGTTTACAGGCAAGTATGCACACTTCCTACCATGAAAGATCAAATACAGAGTTCCATGAATCCCAAAAACTATGTACAGGTTCGGAGGCATCACAGTGCCCTTTGGATTAAGCACGTGGACGCCATTTCCTCGCTGGCTTATAACGAAGAACGACGGATGCTGTATTCGGGTTCGTGGGACAAAACCGTGAAGGTGTGGAGAACGCGGGATTGGAAATGCATGGAATCGATCGTGGCTCACGACGATGCCGTCAATTCCGTAGCCGTTGCTGCGGATGGATTTCTCTTTACCGGCTCGGCTGACAGAACAGTCAAAGTATGGGCTCCGATTCCTGGAAGGGCAAAATCAAAGCATGTGCTCGCACAAACTCTCAGCGTCCAACAATCTGCTACAGTGAACGCGCTCGCCCTTAGCACAGACGGAGCGATTCTCTACTCAGGATCGGCCGACGGGGCTGTTAATGTGTGGGAACGAGAAAAGCCCATCTACATGAATTCGACGCTCCAGCACGCGGGGATTCTGAGAGGTCACAGGCTTGCTGTGCTGTGTCTGGCCACCGTCAAAAATCTCCTTCTCAGCGGGTCAGCAGATAAGACGATACAGATATGGAGACGGGACCCTATTGGTGGCTTCCATTCGTGGTTAGCGGTGTTGCAGGGCCACAGTGGACCCGTAAAGTCCATCGCGGCCACTGTGGACTTTTCCATTTCCAGTGGCTTTCTTGTATACAGCGGGAGTATGGATCAGTCAGTGAAAGTATGGCGGGTCGAAGATAATGATTCTTCATCAATTCGAAACGCTACTTACTATCCTGCACATCCTCTGCTGTCGCCGCCTGCGTGCAAGAAAAATTCACAGAATTCACAATGGCCGTTCAACAAACTGCCGTGGACAGAGCTCTTAATCTATGAAGAAAAATTGTGAGCTCAGAATTCACAATGGCCGTTCAAAAAACGTGCAATTAACGAGAATGCGCGTGCTGGAGCGGGAGGCAATATGATACATGGTTATGAATGACGTGAGAAGCAAGTTACCCTGGTTTGTTTTTAACTGCAAAAGATACTCTTTTGTTATTCCATTAAGAATTAAAAAAAAAAAAAAAAAAGTTATATACAAAACGCTTGCTGTAATATAACTTTTCCCCTCTTCACAAAAGGCTGCATGTGGAATAACACAGAGAGCAGTATTTTTAGGCCATCAATATATCACTCTATAAACCAATTACTACAGAGTGGCAGTATATATTACTCAATACAAAATCTAGATCTAACGGTTGGCATATATTGCCCACTGCAGAATATATTAATAACCATATTTTTAGAGCTGTCTGATCAATACATATGGAAAGAGGTGTTGGAAGGAGGTGTTATATAAATAACCATATTCTTAGAGCTGTCTGATCAATACATATGGAAATATGGAAAGAGGTGTTATTTCATTTAGAGTATAACTTTTCAGCTCTTCACAAAAGGGCTGCTTGTGGAATACCACAGAGAGAGCAGTATTTTTAGGGCTGTCTGATCAATACATATGGAAATAGGTGTTATTTCATTTAGAATATAACTTTTCAGCTCTTCACAAAAGGGTGGCTTGTGGAATACCATAGAGAGAGCAGTATTTTTAGGGCTGTCTAATCAATACATATGGAAAGAGATTTTATTTTATTAAGAATAAAAAAAAATTACAAAAAAGTTGTTGTAATATAATTTTTTGGCTCTTCACAAAAGGGTTGCATCTGGAATAGCACTAAGCAGAATTTTGAGGGTTGTTTGGGGTTGCATCTGGAATAGCACTAAGCAGTATTTTTAGGGTTGTTTGATTAATACATATGCAAAGAGGAACATAGATGCAATAAGGAAATAGTATAAAAAGTTCTGATTTTCAGGATGGTTGGTCAATACAAATAGTTATAATTTTATGTAGGATCGCAACAAAATAAACACTGTAATATAAAGAGGGTTTTAAGACAATATTTGAGATAATTAGAGTTGTCTGATCAATACACATGGAAAGAAGAAGATACATGTAATAAGGAAACAATAAGAAAAGTTGTGATTTTCAAGATTGTTGGGTTAATACAAATAGTTATAACTTTCTATAGGATCTCAACAAAACAGAATCTATAACATAAAGGGGGTTTTAAGATAAAATTTGAGACCATTTTTGGGTAAATTGTCTTAAATTAAGGCAAAAAAAATAAATTGTGAATTGTCTTAAGTGAGTGTCTCAAATTATTATCTTAATAAAATTTCTTTATAAAGACAATATATAGCACAAGCATTATTGTCTCTTAAGAGACAATTTAATTTTTGTTTCTCTAGAGACAATAGTTGAGATTAAAGAGGTATTGTCTTTATAGAGACAATGTCATTAATCCTAGCTATTGTATCTCTAGAGACAATAAAAAATTATATTTAAACACAACATAATATCACTTTTGTTTCTTTAGGGACAATATAAAACAATGAATCTAGAAAAATATTTCACCATTGAAATAAATCAATATAAAAATGTTTATTTAAAAATAAACTACAATATCATTGACTAATCTAGATTAGGGCACAGGGGAAGTGAACCACATGCTTAAAAGGCAGGTGCTTCCATTGAGCTAGCACCCTTTAAAGAATGAACAACTTTAGCTTATTATTACTTTAGTTTCAAATGAATCTCTCAATTTGTAGTTGTCTAACATACTAATCCATTTACAACCGAACAACTTAAACTTATTATTGCTTGAGACAAGTTTGAGAACGATTTGTGAGTTATATTCGTCTAACATACTAATCCATTTACAACTACCTAGTAGGTAGTGGTTGACTTTTCAATTCATAATCACATGCTCAAAATGTTTCTCAACTAGCAACACAATAAATATAGAGAAACTGCAAAAGCAAATACACAATAATGCAATGGAGCACTTTGGGCGAATATACTTCTTACAACCAAAAGGAAGGTCCACAATGAGAAAAAGTGTGAAATGTAAATGATGCTTCAAAAACTATATCTCCTCCATGAATACATGAGGTTGTGGTTCTATTCCTTGATTATTTTCTCAAATAGTTTGTGGTTGAACATTTCGGTTACAACTAATTGTTCTATTTGTGACTCACTACTCATCTTTTACTTTCAGTTGAGCACATGCAATTGAATTATGTAGTTATCCCAACTCCTGGGTGAGAAGCATGATATAATGTCAACATATAACTGACGAAGTAATTAACCAAGACAATCCCTAGATCAACCAATGAAAGAAACATTTCAAAAGACTGGGAAGCTAAGGACATAAAGAATTGTGAATGAAGTTTTTTCAACAAAATTTTAGTTCTAACCAGTATGCATCTTAGAGAAAAGAAGGCAAGAGACAAGTGTTGGGGAGGCAATTCTAATGGCCAGACACGAAAATGGTATCAGTTTCAACCAAAGACATTTTGTGTCTAACAATTTGTAATTGACTTTGCTATAGAAATTAACCAATTACTATTGATATTGTATTCATAAAACATATATGGTGTACCATCAAGAGAATACTCATAATCCATTCTAAGCAATATATTATGATTCTTGTAAACTAATCGAGATCAAAATAGGGTTTGAAAATTAGTGTATATTCTGAAATGAACTGAAATAACATTGATGATGGTAAGATATGAAACAAATAACCAACTCAAATAAAAAGCACTATTTTTTCCAATTATAGTTAGCATTAAAAACACTCATATTTTAGCATCTACAAATGAATAAGAACATCTAGATTTAACAAAAAAAGAATAAAAAATTACAGCCCTCATTTAGTTTCTTTCTTAGGCCTTTTGATTCAATTGGGAAACAACTAAGCATAAAGAAAAGCTTGCAACAAAAGTGAAAGAAATGTTAAAAAATAAAGCCCGGTTATTTTAATCATATTGACCTAGTCATAACATTAAACTTCAGCAATGGTGAATCAAGAAAAATATTTTCTGCTACATTGCACTAACTTCCACCATAGAATAAGAAACCCAATGTAACAAAGAGTGACACAATTGTAGGGATCACATATTTTCCAAGTTAATACAATCTATGTTCAGTAAAGATCCTCTAGAATGAGCACATATTCTATAAGAGTTCTCTTATTGCAACAACCATAAACAAAGTCCACATCTATAATATGAAATATCAAGCTACACCATATGTGCTAATATTATATATAAGCTAAGATATTAAATTTTCCAAACAAAGCTAGACACTAATACCTACAAAGAAAAGTTTTGCAACTACCTCATATGCACCATTATCTTCTACCCCAAGGTATATTCAAATGCATGCCTAATTCAAAAAACGTATTCATAAAACGTTAATAGAATTTTACACCACTAAAAGTTACAAAACTCTAGTAAATTGGTATCCATCATCCATCATATCAAAAATGTTGTAGCTAAAGCATCAAATAGTTCTTGTCATGTCAGTAGTATGTTTAGAAGAGCATATCTACAAAAATTATACCATGTCATTCACAACATACCTGTATGAAATATAGACCGCCATTGATTGTCTAATAGGCAGGCTGAAGCAAATTTATAGGAATACTTCTTGCCTATTAGAGAAGATATGATTAGGAATTCACCTACATACATAATTTCAATTGTGCATCCAAACAAGAAAACAAAATATGCAACACAAATGTGATCTACTACACTTACCTGATAATAAATCTTAGCCCAAAACAAGAAAAATAATGTATATGTAGAAAATAACAAAAGACCAAGAAGATCTAGCAGAACAAATGTTAAAAACTACAAGTAATTAGAAAACATGTAAATGTAAGAATTAATAGATGCTAAATCCTAAATAAAAACAACAATATAGTGACATAAAAACTATAATATAGATAACATTTCACGAACATGACTAAGAATATAATTCCAAGGGGGTAATTCTTACCTTGAAGACACATTGAAAACATTTTGCAATGTTAAGGACTAAATTTTTGACTCCTGAGAAGACCCTTGAACTTTGCATGTATAATATAATATATAAATTTAATGGTGTCATAACTATTAACTCATAAGTTTGTGAATATTAATAACTACTAATTTATTATATAATTGCACTATCCAAGTGCATAGCAAGCAACACTCTCTAGGTTGTCATCTTTAAAGAATGGTGAGCCACTAATGTTCAGTCAGAAAGAACTCGCTCTCTAAAGGTGCCTTTAGGTTGTTTCTTCAGTTTTGGTTCAAGACAAATATCTTGGCTCAACAAGAAGTAAGAATCATTAACATTAAGTTTAGCAGAGGTCGAGTACATGGCAACCAACATTGTTAGATGTAAAATAATGTGACTTAAGTTCATAATAGAGCTAGTAGGTGAGATGTTGTAGCCAACTATGATCTATTATGACAAGCAGAGTTGTATCTAACTCTACGAGAATCACGAATTCCATGACCACTCTAACACATTGACATAAAATACCACGTTCTTTGGGACAAAGTTCAGAAGGGAATAATAAATTTACAGTATGTTTAAAAATATCAGCAGGTTGTAGATATATTGACTAAGGCCCTGGAAAATGAGAAGTTTGAGATGTTTAAGAGAGACTAAGTTCGATGGTAAACACTTTATCGCTAAAAGGGAATGTTAATTTTTTACTTTATTTAGCTCCAATAGTCTTCTGTGCATTACAAGTGCACTTAGTGAGCAGGTATAGTGGCAGGTCCATATAACACCAATAAGTGGATAGTTATTTTGAGTCCATACAACAACAATATGGAAACAGTTTTCCCTGGTTCCCTCACACAGTAGAGTGTGAGGGAGGCACAATTATGTAGGATATTAGAGAGAACATGCATGCACTGCTTCTTAGTATATTTCTAGTTTTGCAACCTTAATTTATATCCACTTTAATTCCATTCTAGAATTAGAAATTTCCAGTTTGCTTCAGTTTAGTTAAGTTTTATAATGTACATATGATTTATCCTTATAAAGAATGTAGATCCATAGATGACCTAAGGTTGGGCAAGTGGAGAGTGCAGTTCTTGAGGGGACACATGCTTGCATGCTCCATTTCATCTTCTAGTTAATGGGTGCACTTAGTTGACACAACAATTATCCATGTAACTAAGGCACACTACGTGATTAGATTGGGGTTAAGGTTTGACTAAGTCACCTCAGGTGCTTCATGCATGTGACTAGATTCATTGTATCTTCCTTCATCTTCATAATATACAAGGATATGGAGAGCACACAATTGTATTGTTTGGACAATTTTGGTTTTGAGCAATTGCATTGTATTTTATTCTTTCCATATTTCATAGAAGATAGATGTGATTGAAAATTTATACCTTTTTTTGTAGGTTTCCATCTTTCAAATTTACCTAGTGTTTTTAAAATTATTCCTCAACTTGAAAATATGCTTACCATTGTCTGGAAAACAATATATTTTTCATCAAATTTCAATATTTTGTGTATGTTTTGGTTAACCATTTTTATGCTCATTTGTGATTTTGTGCTTATTGGGTGTGGAGCCTGATTATCTTCTTTATTCAAAGGTATCACTGCATTGGACCCCAGTTCGTAATGTGGCGGAAACGCTGCCCGTTTTTGCATGCTACCAAGGGGGTCCAGGAGGGGGGGGGGCACAACGACGATTATTTAGAGCCCCCCCCTAGTGAGGGATCTTGGTCAGTGCCCCCGAAGCTAAAAATAGATGTAAAATTTCCTTGTAAAATGTTGCAATTTCGTAGTCAATCTATGTCGTTCATTAGGCGGAAATATGACAGTAGAAGTTATGTTTAATTTAGGGTTTTTCCCCTAGAAGGCAACCCCTCACTATACAGAGGGAATTATATTGTGGCTATGGATACGTCTATTCTGAGCGAGAAAGAGAGGAGAGATTGTGTGAGAGCGAGGGAATTACAACAAAACTAGTGTAGGTTGTATCTCCTCAGTTTGCTGGATAACATAAAAGGAAGGACTGGTTGTTTCTCTGTGGACGTAGCCCAAATTAGGTGAACCACGTAGATCTGTCTCTCTCATTTTTTATGTGTTTTCTGTGTTTATATTTCTATGTGTTCCATTTCTTTGTAATATATAATTTTCTAACAGTCCTTGACTAGTTCGGTTCTAAGCCTAATACTAATAACTATGATATATAATATACCTAACATTTTGACACAAAAAACCAATTTTGAATGTCCATTAGAAAAACATCTTGCACACATTTAGAGTTCACATGATTTTACTTTCCTCACAAGGAAAAGTGTATTATATGGATATAGATATTTGTTTCAAGAATCAAAAGCATGAACATGCACAATGTACCATAAACTAATAAAAGAAGACATAAGAAACTAGGAAACTAGATAGCATTTTTTCAAAAATCTAACATAAGTTCACCTATAGAAAGTGGAGGTAAGTCTACCTTTGGCCTAAGGATGAATTAATATAATTTCTACTAGGAGTGTAGTCCAACTGATTTGTGGGCACAAGTACACAAAGCTCATGGTAATTGCCCAACTCCTTAGGAATCTCATGAGTGAGGGATTTCCTTGAAACATCGAGCATTTCAATCATGGAATGTTTTCCAATCTCTGGTGGGATACCTACATCTAAAATATTCGAAAATGAGGAAATAGAACATAGTCTAGAATAATTCCCTAGTTGTGCAACAATTTCACCAGTCAACAAGTTTCTCTATAGATGGAAATATGCTAAAGGGATTAGCATATTCTCAATATATTTGCTTCCATCGCTCCAAATAGTTGTTTGAAAGATAAATATAGGAATTTTAGCTCCATAAGATCCCCAAGGCTAGGGGAAATTGACCCATTTAGCATGCTTCCTACGAGATTTAATATTTTTAACTTGTGACATCTTCCAAGCTCCATAAGGATTCTTCCAATAAGGAAATTGTACACAAGGTTAAACACATGTAATATACTTAATTCCTTTAATTATGACATAATTTTGGCAGTAAAAGAATTTTCCTGAAGTTCAAGTGCTTCCAAATCCCTTATTTTTGCAATCTCTTTAGAGATTACATTATATGGCAATAATAAATTGTGCAACTTTGTTAATTTTCCAACAAATGGAGGAGATCTACCTATAAGTATATAGGCCACCTGATTTCCTCCTCGATACCCAGTTGAAACATACAAAACAATTCATTTTTTACCACAAACTGATGAAGCAAAAGACAGGTCAGATAGAGGAATCAATTTTGTCAAAATCCTAGCTCCTGTACAACTTGTTGAAACTTCTATTCCAGATATGGCAAAGAGAAAAAACCTAGATCAGGGCTCCATGGGTTTTTATTCCCATCCCCTACTTAAAACTTAGAAGAGGAAAATCCCCTTGTTTGGTAATCTAAGCCACTACTAATGTTGAGGCCCACAACTCTTGTCAAGCCATCACATGTATCCACACTCCATGAGAAAGGATAATTGTGCTCATATCATAGAAGATAACCTAAAATAAAAATATAAAAATATTTTTTCTTCCATTACAACACATCCAATACAAACTAGTGGATAATAACATGTTCATGAACTCTCTCAGATACCCAAAAAAATCACAACATCAAGAATAAATTTGGAGACCAAAGAGAAAAAATCTTATTCCTCTTAGGTCTGGAACATGGATTTTATGTAACAGCCCTGGTGAAAATTCCACTTAAAAAAGTTTATAAAGGAAAAATAATAACCGCGGTTGATGGGACACTTATTCCAAGCTGAATGTTGGGAAAAATACTTGTGATTGATTACTGGCTAAAGAAATTTGGAAAGGCAATGGCTAAGCCTTTGGGAAGGCAAAATGTCATTTTTGGCACATTTATTTATGAAAATAATGGAAATTACGAGAAAAGGGAGGTGAATGTCACATGTTGCATGTGAGGAGGAAAATGAAGGAAAATAATGGAAAATGAAGAAAATGGAGGCCTTATTCATAAAAGGGCTTTTGAGGATTAGTTGGTAATTGTTTGTCAATTAAGTTTTAGAGCTCTCTCATTACTCTCTCTCTCTCTCTCTCATACTCTTGGATACTTAGAGTTTTCTTGGAGCACTCTTGGAGGGTGTGGCAGACTTGGATTTTTGGAGCAAGAAGGAAAAGGAAGAACAGGAAAGTGCAATAAGGCAATGGGATCAACAACTACAACAGGATTTTCTTGCAGGTACCATGTTGCATGTATGTTTTCCTCACTATTTTTGGCATGCTTGGCATATGCATGTGGATTTTTGGTCATGTTCTATCACTTGCATGGAGGATTTCCTACATTGACAGTGGATTGCCTAGCCTTGCCATTTCTTGGATAGCCATGGAAATTGCGGGTTTATTTTCCTTATTTGTTTTGGTTGGTTCTCATGTTTCCTTATCTTGGGTTGAGTTATTAGTTCATGGAAGCCTTTGGTTGGACAAATGCTCTGGAAGCCTTATAACAACTTTGGTTGAGTTATCAGTTCTAGAAGCCTTGGTTGGACAAATGCTTTGAAAACCCGACGATAGTTGTGGGTTGAGTTACTAGTTCTGGAAGCCTTGGATAGAGACCAATCTAATGATGGTTTTGTAATCTCCGATGTTGAGGTGGAATCATTGTCGATGGGTTGAGATGGGTGGCCTCTGGAAGCCCTTGATGGTTTTGGATTGATGTGTTATATGAGATCCCACATTCATGCTTGGAATATGGCATGGGGGTAAATGACTGAAGAAAGATTTGGCTCAGCCATGCTACGGTCGGGTGGAACATGGAATTCCCATCCAAGGTTTGGATTTTCTGTCATCAATATGAGGTTATATGGTTGTGATTTCATTGGTATTTTTTTTCCTATTATGTGGGTTATATATATGTTTTATGACAGAATCTATGTATGCCTCTCAACAATTTTTTACTGGTAAATGAATGAACAATGTATCTATGACCTAATGGATGAGATGGAAAATGATGTGTTGAGGCATCAATCTTTCCTAGAAATTCTCAGCTAAGTATGAGACTCCTACGCTCAGATATATTATTTACACCTGTAGATTACATATACATGATATGTTTGAAGAAATGCATTTCATGGCTAGTAGGGGTTCAGTCAAGGTCTCATTCAAATGATTTCATTTATACTAGTATTTCCTTGTTATTTTACTGTTTTGAAGATGTCATTCAATTCTGGGCACTAACTTGGGCTCTAGGCCTAAAAAAGTGGCTCAAATCCTAGGGACACTAGCACAACACTATGCAAAATAGTCCTTGGACTCTAGCTTGCAGGCATCTGAGAGTGTCCAGAGGTTTCTAGATGTTGGCATGCCCATAGCATGAGAGTGTCTAGAGGTAAAGTGGTCCAAAAGCTCAGTGGGATACAGGGGCTGGTTGGGAGAAGGGTTGGGTTGGTTGTTGGGGATCGTAATGTTGATGTTGAATGTCAGTATGGTGTGTTTCCATCAGTTCCACTTCCTTAACGTGACTTAGGAGGTCGAATCATATCATCATTGCCTCTCATCGCATATTTACCCCGGCTGACCGATTGCTTGGGTAGATGTGGGAAGGGGGTGTTACAGAGTAGTATCAAAGAATGTTTTACCCTTCAAACTGGATGGGTTGCATGTTTGTCATGCATGCATGTCAGTTTCATGTGTGTGTCTGACACTTGCATTCCATGTGCTTGTTGCATTTGCATGATGTTGATCATGGTTGTAGTGATGTCGCCATGTGGAAATTGATGTCGTTATTGTGGGATGCATCATCGTGAGTGTATGACTAGTTACATATTATTATATGTCACTTACATGTATCATTATTGTATGATTGGTTACATTCTTGTATGTTTGGTTGTATTCTTGTACAGTTGGTTACATGTATCATTCTTAGAGGTTTAGTTACAAGTATTGTTCGTTTAAGCTTGATTACATGTGCTTATGCATCTGTGTGGTTGGTTATGTATTTCTTATGCATTTTAATGTTTACATGTGGTCGAGTGTGCAATGACGTAATGGTTGTTTTCATGCATGAGGCCATGATATGCATTGTTTTTAAGGTGATGCATTGATGACTGGACCTGTTGATGGTATTGGATTTGGCAACATTCAAGGGATCTCCCTGATATGAGGTCCCAATTATACCTCACACTTTGGTGTAGGAGTACCATCTAGTATAATGACACGGTTGCCAAATACTTTAGGTTTTCCTCCGCTCTAGTTGTTAGCACATGCGAGTGTTGTAATGATATCTTCGAAAAGAAAGGTGAGTGTGTCTAGTCAATATGCAAAGTAACTGTGTCTAGGTTCTCTTATTGTAAAAGGGCAGAGAAAATTGAACCTCTAAGTGAGAGGTAACAGTACCACCTATGAAGAGATGCATGTGAACCAGGAAGGCCTTTCCAACATCCAGCTGAATAGTCCACAATGGATGCAACATTCTTTACAACCAATGAACAGGGAAAGATCCATCCACCATCCAGCAGAATAGTCCAAAATGGATGTGATGGTCGTTATAACTGATGAGTAGGGAAAGGTCTATCTAATATCCTACAGAATAGTCCACAAGGATGAGACAACAATGACAACCATTATATCACATTCCCAACAAGGTAAGCACTAAAACAATCAAAATAGTTCAACTATATTAGTACATGTGAAAACAAACATGAACTATAAATGCTCATAGAATAGTCTTAAAAACATCCATAAGTCATGCATGGAAACGTGTTGGCCTTAAAAGGCTTCTGTATTAAGCGAAAATTCCAAGACATATATTTACATCATACATCACTAGCCCTAGTAGTGGGACATTGGAGCCACTCCTTTCTCCTCAAAGAACTAATTCAAACTCTATATGCTTTGTGGGAGGAGGGAAGGTGAAAATTCCTTTGCTCATATAATGAGGGGGTATATATAACCAAGGGTTGATGCTTGAACCTTGTGACTCTTTGACTTTCCTCATGACTGTTAAAATTCATATGACTTTTCAAATGACATGACTCTTCATATCCATGTGTGTCCATTGGACTTCCACTTTAAATTACATTTGACTTACAATATACATGATTCATAATAGGGATGTGGCCTTTGAAAAATCATGACATGACTTGACATGATGCTGATAGCATGGATTGGCTTGCTGAGGTGGCGATGTCAAGTTGTTGTTGTTGCCGAGTGATAGATGTGTTCTTGGAAGTGCTGAGTTTTCCGGTTGGGGAAGATTTTCAGAGAAATGGCTATGTGCAGCAAAATGTGAACTTGTTTTCACACACTTAGCATACTTAGACAACAAGACAACATTGACCTCCAGGACAAAAAGACAAAGCTTTACCCTATGAGTGACTATCCTAGAACAGAAAGCGATAAGTGCGAAACTTGAGATAGACTTTAGGACGACCATGATGAAACTGGTGTGATAATTCTTAAAAATATGTGTATGAGTGCAAAGGATGTTTACATAGATGAGAACAATGAAATACACAAATAACAACCTTTGAAACCACTAGAAAAGGTCTACAAGCATGTAAGAAAATCAAACATGCCAAAAGATGACAATTCCTCAAACAAGAAAAATGGGTGAAAAGGCTCTAAGAAAGCTCATGAAATGAGCTCAATCGTTTACAACAATAAAGGGAAAGACCAAGGAAGGCTCTGAAATTTGAGTGCAAGCTAAAATTTTGGAAGTTGTTGGAGATGCTACAACACTGGGTGACACACTGGTTGAATTTGAGCTTCTTTGTCTTAGTTCATCTTTTAGTGCAGGGCCTTGGTCGTTCAGGGAGTATTGATTCATCATACATATTACTTTGGATTCCCCACTTACCCCATGGGTGGACATGGTCTCCTTTGTACCTTCTTAGTTGAAAACAACACAATATTTAACTAGATCACAATGTTTCAAATTGGGAAGGGTAGTTTAACTCACGAGCTTATGGTTTTCAGAGTAGAGTTTTCATCAAGCTTGGACAGTACCCCAGCGGAGTCACATAGGAACATAAGAATTGCTCCACTTCCAACGAGCCTGGACAATACCCGAGTGGAGTTTCATGCTTCACCTTTCTGCAAAGGAAGCCTTTCTCTTCTTTTGCCTTTATTTATTTATTTAAAGAGAATTGTGCATTAACACTTATTTATATTGGGACATAAGATGGATACCAACTTATTGATAGAAGGAGAGGTTTTTCCTTCAGAGAGTCATATAAATACCTCTAATTTACATTTAGTCATTTAGATTTTATCCTTGTCCATTTCTACTAGTTGGATAAGCTTGAAAACATCAAAGCATAAAGCTGAGTATAGGCATGAGGTCTCTAGACTAGACACAGGTTCATGGTTGGACCAAAAATCTCCTTATGGGCGGATCATATTTTCCATCAGAAGTTCATCCATCGGAAGGTACAACCAATACAAGGAAGATGAACACAGGACTAGCCAAGGGCTGCAGTGCCACAAGACTCTTTGAACTTTAGCGACACACACACCTAGATGACACAACGAAGTAACGCACAACACTTGTTTGCATGAGAAAAACAACAGAAAACCAAAGAAAACATAACAAAAAACATCAAAAGACTATGTACATAGTGTAGGGCATAGCCCCATATTTTCATTGAAAATAATATTTTAAGTCTTGGCCATTGACAGGGAGAGAGTCAATCTTCTGGTCAAGTAATTGAAGACAATACATGTATTGGACAAGCTTTTGGTGGACTATGAAAGAACCAATCCACAAGGATCGAAACTTAGTGTGCTTGCCTTTGTCCTTGTGCACTTTTCCCACTTCAAGACTAATTCACCCACACTTAAGCTAGTCTTCCCTACAGACTTTATGTCAAACCATCTCTTGGTACGGCCTTGATGGAGTGAAATTTTTTCTTTTTCTTTCAACCTTTCTTCCTGTAGTGGAAATGTTTCCATCCTACGCTGAACTAAGAGACATGGCTTGCCCTGGGATTCTTGGGACAATTGGAGAGCATGAAAGTATATGTTCGGCTAGAGGATGGAATCCTTTCCATACACTAGGAAGTAAGGGGAGGTATTTAGGGAAGGTTTAGGTGTGACTCAGTCAACTCATAAAGCATTAACCAAAGTGGAGTGCCAGTTTCGCTGCTTAGAGAATATGGTCTTTTTCATGATACGAATGAGGTTCTTATTTGTGGATTCAGCAAGACCATTCCTCTTTGGATAATAGTTAGCATAATGTTTCAAGACAATACCATTTTTCAATGAAAAATCATAAAGCTTTAATGAACAAAAGTACGTTGCATTGTCAAAAACAAGTGACGTAGGAACGTCAAAACTAGAAATTATATTCTGCTGTAGAAAGATGATGACTTCCTGATTATTCACTTTTTTCAGCAGAATTGCCTCTATCCACCACGTGAAATAATATGTAGCCATCAAAATATAGCGGTGCTACTTTGATGAATGAGAGAAAATTCCGTAATCATATCCAAGCCTCACAGTTGGAATGGTTCTTCCACTACAACAAGCTGTAACTGGGCTATGGGCTTTTAATTTTTGTCGATGCACCTTTTATAGACCATACACTTTCGGGCATAGGCATGGGAATCCTTGAATAATGTAGGCCAGTAGAAATTGGCCCACATGACCTTGTGTGCTGTGGTGTTTCCCGTGAAGTGTCCCCCAGCTATTCCATCGTGGAGATCATGTAAAAACTTGTCTGAATCTTGTGCCTCCAAGCACCTAAGCAATATCCCATTGTGGTTCTTTCTGTATAGCACCTCATGCACTAGTTGATATGATAATGTTTTGATTTAGAGTAACATCTTCTGTTTCATATAAAAATGAGAGGGCATAGTGCCATGCTCAAGGTAGCGATGCACATCTTTGTACCAAGAGTTTCTGTATAAAGTGGGAGAGGCTCGCTCAACATTGTACATTTCAATTTTTTGCTCCAACCTATGAGATCTTCTTCTTCCTCTTGCGTGTTGACTGCTTCTACTGCTAAATTACAAAAACCATGACCCTTGATGTTGTGAACTGGTTTGATGTCAAGATCATATTCTTGTAATCCAGTCATCTAGTTCACCCTTCTCTCACCCAACACTTGTTGAACAAATAGTGATCTAACTGCTGGGTGTGGAACACAAATAATACAATGGTTTTTTAACAATTAGGGTTTGAAGTACTTCACCACCCTGTATACTACATAAGCTTGTTTTTCCATGATAGGGTACTTGAGCTTTGGTCCTTGCAAGATCATGCTCATGAAGGAGATAGTTCGTTCATTGTTCAACTCCTCCTTCTGAGTGAGCATAACAACAATATAAGTGTTAGAGGTGAAAGTGTAGAGCAATAAGTCTTGGTTGAAGTCTAGACTGTATAATGTCAGTGCTTCAGCTATTGCTTCCTTAATATGGGTGAATGTGTCCTTCCCCCTTTTATCCCATTTATAGACTGCATCCTTCTTGATCATCTCCTATATAGGTTTGATGATCTGAGCATAGCCAGAGATGAAATTTTTGAGGAATTTGACCTTCCCCAAGAAAGACTACATAACTTTCTTGTTCACTAGGTTGGGAATCTACGTGATGGTCCAAACCTAGTATGGTTCTACCTTGATCCCACTTTTAGTAATAATGTGTCCAAGCAGGTAACCCTCAAACACTGCAAAGATACTCTTCTTGGGATTCAAGGATATCCCGTATTTTTGGCATCGCTCAAAAATTTTCTTGAGGTGGCGCAGGTGGTCTCACCGTTGTCTTGAAAACACTGTTACGTCATCAAGGTAGACCACTACGCTCTTTTTGATAAGCCTATGGAAGGTGATTTCCATTGCACGTTGGAACATTGCACCTGCATCAACCAAACCAAACAACATTAAGAGAAACACAAACATACCCCACTTGGTATAGAATGTAGTCTTTAGCTTGCCAGAATCTGCTACTAGAACCTGGTTGTAGCTTGAGAATCCATCTCACAAAGAAAATATTTATGCCCTAGATATTGTCTGTAATATGTGCTCCATGGACGACACTATGTAATTATCCTTGTCTGAGGTGCAGTTGAGATTCCGTAAATATACACACAGGTGGATATCCCCGGACTTCTTCCTTACAGGGACTAAGTTAGACTCCCACGTCGAATGTCGCATGTTGTAAATGATCCGATCATCCAACAATTTTCTTAATTCTTTCTATATGAGGGCCTCAAGTGTTGGATGAACTTTCCTTAATTTATGCTGAAAAAGATTGGCCCCTTGCTTGACTGGTATCGCGTGCTGGATTATTTGCATGTCATATGTCATGAGATCATCGTATGTCCATGCGAAGACATGAAAGTACTACTTGAATAGGTGGATACAATCTTGTCACTCCTGTGGTGTACAACAAATACCGAGATTCACATACTTTAGATATTTTTCAGTTTCCAGATTGATCTGCTCACGCGACAATGTAGAGTTGTGGGTCTTAGCATTCACAGGTCCCTAAAAATGGTTTTGCAAGTCATACAACTTCTCTAGTGATACCATGCCCTTGGGTATAAGGTTACCTTTGCTTGTACTGGCCATGTCTTGTAGAGTCTACTCGTGCCCGTCCTCATCTATCATCACATCTTTGAATACATCAACATTGGCCATAAAATGTAGTTTATGTTGATCATTATACAAAATGAGAAAATTAATGATGTTGTCTGGGATGGATGGGCTATACAAAATTTTAATAGTAAAATTGTCCCTTAATGGTAACATCCTAACAGTTGCGTTTGCCAAGGCATCAACAACTACATTAGGCATTCTTGGTACTGAAATATATTGGAATCTTGGAAATGAGAAATGAGTCACCATACCTCTTGTTGGTAACTCTTAAGACAAGGTGACACATAGTGTATAGTGTTACGTACCTTACGCACCACGATGTCAGAGTCATATACCACCTTCATGATAGCAACATTGAGGTCATTGGATTTCTGTAAGCCCAAGATGAGTGCTTCATATTCTGTGGTGTTGTTCATGCACTTGAATTCCAAGTGACTAGAGATTAAGTGTTTTCTCTATAGCAGGTCTATTAAAACACAAACAGCTCCAGAGCCTCCCGTGTTTTGGATCTGTCAAAGTACATGGTCCACATATCATCTGTACAGGGATTGTTTACGTACTAGTACTAGTACTACTACTATTACTACTATTTACTCTAAAAGGTTCATTTTCACCAGTTGAACATGGAAGGCGGTCCAACTGTGTGTCTGGCAGGACTGGGGATGGCTTTGCAAGATATCACCCCAACTGTAACGGTAACATCCTAGCCATTGCGTTTGCCAAGGAATCCAAAGATGCATTACTCATTCTCGGTGCTGAAATAATATTGAAATCTTGGAAATGAGAAATGAGTCACCATATCTCTTGTTGATAACTCTTAAGACATGGTGACACATAGTGTATAGTGTTACATACCTCACACACCATGATTTCAGAGCCACCTACCACTTTTATGTCAGCAACATTGAGGTCAATGGATTTCTGTAAGCCCAAGGCAAGTGCTCCATATTCAGTGGTGTTGTTCGTGCATTTAGATTCCAAGTGACTAGATATTAAGTGTTTTCTCTATAGCCAGTCTATTAAAACACAACCAGCTCTAGAGCCCTCCTGTTTTTTGGATCTGTCGAAGTACATGGTCCACATATCATTATACTGGGACCACTTACCACACTAGTATTGCTACTCCTACTACTACTACTATTACTACTACTTACTCTAAAAAGTTCATTTTCACTAGTTGAACATGGAAGAAGGTCCAATTGTGTGTCTGGTGGGACTAGGGATGGCTTTGCAAGATAGCACCCCAACTGTTTCTCTAGAAAATAATTACCGAAAACAAGTTATGTGAAAGGTAATGATTTGTTATGTCCATTCAAGGGAGTTAGGTTGTGCTTCATGTATCTTTCTGTCAATACTCAGATCTGGTTGTTGCTACCCTTATACAGAAGCCATAAGTGTGACCAGTTGGTGGAAAAATATCTTTGCAGCTTGCTTGACTAGTCTCTGCTCTGCAATACCCAATATGCTTCCGGGATGTCCACAATAACAATGTTGATGCATTGATGAACTCGTTCGTCAGATGATAGCCGAATGATCACATCCTTGAGATCACCAATTGATGGAACAAAAGTTTTGTCAAGTTGGATGATCTGTGCATCTGCCTTAATCCATTGAGCATTAATCTTCTTGGCCATAGAGAGTGGCGTGACATTCACTGATGTGTTGGAATAAGGAATTGTTGGGGGGGGGGGGGGGGAATTAGTAATTTAAGAAACTGTTCCTTTTATTTTCTTATTGTACTTTATTATATGAGAGAAATAATTCATGAACTAGTAAATTACTAAAAGTTTAGAAACACAGACTCAAACAACAATCTCATGTAAAGCATACATTTGACACAGTGTTTTCATGTGGAAACCTAGAGCGAAAAAACCACCAATTTGTTATTTGTTTTATGAAGTAATTTAAGCACCAACTTAATTACATCTATTTTTTTATGAGCACCCACTCACTAGAGGCACCAACCCCCTTTGTTTCAACAAGCACCAACTTGCCAAGAGGCACCAACACCTTTGTTTCAGCAAGCACCAACTTTCCAAGAGGCACCAACCCCTTTGTTTTAGCAAGCACCAACTTGCCAAGAGGCACTAGACCCTTAAGTTTTCAAGCACCAAATTGTCACTACTACTATTCTACATTGTCATACAAGATTCAAAATGAAAACATAGGCATATAATATTACAAATAAAATACCATCTAATGGTTGTCTGCAGATTGAATTTCTACACTCTTCTTTCTGAAATCTTATGGAAGTCCTCCTCTTGTTGCTTTCTCAGTGTTTCTGCAATCTCTGCTAAGGTCTCTCCATTGTTTTCAACACAACACTACCCTCGCAATACTCTGCACCTATTCCTTAGGCCACAACTATGCTATTGCTTACTCATCTGCTCACTCTCCCACTTTGCTCAATGGAGGTTCACCCTTTCGTTCATGTGCTACTCTTGGCTCGATGTACTCACTGTCATCATCAAATCTGCCCAGATGTGCACTACTGGCATGGGTCCCCATTCTTTTTCTGAAACACACTCCCCTTGTGTTATTGTTTCATTCAGGATTAGAGGAATGGGTAATGATCACTTCTTTGTCATGTTGCAGGAACTCCATGTTGTGTATTAAATCTATCCTCTCCTTACATATTTAATAGAGGCTCCCCATGATCATTTATGGCTCACATTAAATCTTAGTTCCACTTACATGTTTCATAGAAGATCCCCATGATCATTTATGGCTTGCAGAGATTTAGCTAGACATTATCATGGTACCGTTGTTTGTCATTTATCTTTACAATGCATTCATGGGAGGTCTTCGCCCATCAACCTTTCTGAACTGCATTCAAAGCCACAACTGCTGATTCATACATCTTTAATACACTTTTGTACTGTTGTTAAATCAGTGGATTTTCACTATAGAACAATATAAGAGCCTTTCCATATCAATACTTTTAAACATAAAAGCCACACAAAAGCAACAAACTCTGATAGTCCTCATATCCTTATGTATAACCCCCTCTTTGTGTTTTCCTCCATAGAACTAAGGGTTATGACTAAGGGCTCATCCTTAAGGTGCTAAGAACTCTAGACCCTCAATGAGAGCTATCTTTCCTTTGTTGGCCCTTTACACATTTGTTTCATAAAATCAACAGTTTATACCACAGGAGGCCATTTATCAGAGAATTCTTTATGACGTAGCAATGCCAACCACCTAGGATCGTCGATCACCTATTGCTGAAATGGTTTCATCACATGCCATGTGGCATATTCCAACTAGTGACACATGTCACCGAATATGGCCTATTAGGCCATCCAAAACCTCGAAATATCCTGCCACATGTCCCACCGTATCGTGGTGTCATGCTAACGTTAGCAACCACCTGGAATTATCGGAATCAATCAAACACTACCATGTGTCCTCATCGAAGCTTCTTTGATGCTACAATCTGTCCTAGTCGAAGCCAACCAGACACCTCCAGGTGTCCTCCTGGAGGAGAGAGGAAAATGCTTGCCATGATTGGTTTTGCAGCAAATTCCTTTATAAAAATGTTTTTGGCTCTACTGAAAATTTAACATTAGAGGCCTCCATCCTAGTGTCACTTTCGAAATGCTGAACACCGATCATTGATGCACCAATGTGTGTCAACCTCCAATATTATGATTGCCGATATCACTAATCACATATCACATAATTTTGTTTTGCTTCACAAAAGAACCTCTGATCACTGATTGCAATTTGTTGGTACCTCCGATATACAATATTGCAAATCACTAATTGGTGGTTCACTTCTGCCTTTATCTGAGCCTTGAATCCCGTGATCATTGATTGTTGGGACCTTCGATCTCCAATATTCCTATTTTCATAAGGCCTAAATCACCCTGAACTCCAACATGCTATATATTTTGAACCACAAGTCCATTTCTGGACATCCCCATATCGTTGGAAAGCTCTTTTAGAGAACTTTCCCATGAAAGGAGTATGATTACCATTGAACCCATCTTCTACCTCAAAAGATGGCTCCAAAGTCTCTACATAGAAAATCATCACAACCACAAAGGCATGAAGCCCCATCATCAGGCTGACCCTTGTTTGACATTAATGCCAATACTTGCATAGCCAGCCACCTTCATACCATTAAATGTCCAACAATCTCTCCATTTGGCATTAATGGCAACACTACATACTCCCCCTCATGCTAGGAATGATCTACTCCTATGCCAAACTTTTCCCCTTTGACATCAATGGAAAAGAAAACTTCACTTGCACTCCCCCTAAAGTAATGCAACCTACTCTCCCATGAATTCCTCTTGCTGAGTAGCTGTCACCTCCTTCCAATATGAAGTCATTTGGAGGGAGGAGTCACAAGTCCTATCTCCTTCCTGAGATACTCAACTGCTTCTCTTATAAGTGGCTTGGTAAAGATATTTGCCAGTTTCTTTTTAGTGGGCACATACACAAATTTAACAGTGTTGGTTGCAACTTGTTCCCTCAAGAAATGATACTTGATGGGAATATTCTTGATTTTTGAATGCATGACTGGATTGTTTGAGATGTTGATTGCACTAGTGTTGTCACACATTATTGGAATGGGATTAGACAACTCTACCTGTATATCCTTTAAGGTCTACTTCATACAAAGAATCTATGTACACCAATTCGCAACAACAATATATTCTACATTAGTAGTCGATAGATAGATAGAGCCCTACTTCTTACTAAACCATGATACCAAGAAGTCTCCCAAAAAAAAGACTACACCTGAAGTGCTTTTCCTATCATCAATACTTCCAACCCAATTTGCATCGGTGTAGGCCTTCAAATTGAAGTCTTCACTCCTATCAGACCACAACCCATATTCTTCTATACCTTGAAGATATTTAAAAATCCTCTTAATAGCCACCACATGAATTTCTCGTGGACAGGTCTGGAATCTTGCCACAATTCCCACTTCTTGCATGATATCTAGCCTTGAATATGTCAGATATAGTAAGCTTCCTATCATCGATCTTTATTTAGTCTAATTTACCTATGGCATTTCATCTTCCTTACACAACTTACAGCCTGTAGTCATGCGCATGCTGACCAGTTTGTAGTCCTCCATTCCAAACTTCTTCAAAGTTTCCTTGAGGTATTTGGATTGAGATATAAAAATTCCTTGTGGATACTATGTAATTTGTAGACCCAAGAAAAAGGAAAACTCACCAATCATGGACATTTCAAACTATATTTTCATACAGTTTGCAAAATGATGCCTTAACTGCTCCAGATTGCTACCAAATATGTTTTCATCCACATACACAACCATTATCAGAAGATGATCATTTTTAGATTTTACATAGAGATTGTTGTCAACTGAGCCTTTCTTAAAATCTTGTTGCTGGAGATACTTGTCTAGCCTTTCATACCAGGCTCTATGAGCCTGTTTGAAACCATACAGAGCCTTCTTTAATTTGCATACAAACCCCTCATCAGAGGAGAGTAGAAAACCTTCAGGCTGCTCTATGTAAACCTCCTCTTCTAAGTCTCCATTGAGAAAGGCATATTTTACATCCATATGATAAAATTTGATGTTCTTATGAATGGAAAGAGCAAGGAAGATTCTTATGGCTTCTAGAAAAGCTACTGGTGTAAATGTTTCTTCAAAGTCTATTCCTTCTATCTGGGCATACCCTTTGCATACCAATCGAGCTTTGTTGCTGATTACTTAACCTTTTTCATTCAATTTGTTCTTGAAACCCACTTGGTTCCAATAACATTGTTCTCCTTTGGTCTTGGGAAAAGCTCCCATGTGTAATTCTTATAAATTTGGTCTCACTCTTCATTCACGGCTTTCACCCAAAACTTATCTTCACTTGCTTGATAGAGGTTCTTGGGTTCTATTTGTGACAGTAGAGCTAAATTGGCAAGATTTTCACCTCCCAAAAGTTTCCTTCTGTTATGGACCCTTTGTCTTTGATCTCCAAGGGTCTGACTCTTAAGGTGTTGCCTTTGTACATACTTAGGAGGTGCTTTTGACCTTGAAGATGTGCTTGCTTCCTCACCTTCATTGTCTGAATTTGTTTCATTTAGATCTGCGACCCTCATCTCTGAACTCTCTTCTTTATCTGAGTTCAAATTACTTACAGAGGGTTCAGGTTGTGAGCCTACTTCATCAACCACTATGTCAATGCAGTCTTCTATCTTCCTTGTCCTCTTCTTGTAGCATTTCTACCCTTTTCTTTGAATACAATATCCAAGAAGTATTCCTTCATTAGTGTGTGAGTCAATATTTCCAAGGTTCTTTTTATTTCTTTGAATGAAACACTTCCTCCCAAACACCTTGAGGTGTTTACTGATGCAGTTCTACCCTTCCATAACTCATATGGAGTTTTGTCACTGTCAGGTTTGAGATGTGTTCTGTTTGACAAGTATACTCCTGCCTAAGATGCTTCTCCATAGAAGTGGTGAGCCACTCCTGCTTCATCTAACATCGCTTTGGCCATTTCCTAGATTGTTCTGTTCTCCCTCTCCACAGCTCCAATTTGTTGAGTAGCTCTAGACATTAATAACTACCTTCTAATACCTTTCTCTTCATAGAATTGCTAAAAGTATTTTGAGGCAAACTCTCCCCCTTTGTCTGATCTCAAGAATTTTGTCTTCAAATATTTCTCATTCTCTACCTGAGCCTTAAACTTCTTGAAGTGCTCAAATTCTTCTAACTTTTCTTTTAAGAGGAGAATCCAGGTAGCCCTAGTAAAATCATCAATGAACAAAAAGAAGTACCTTTCTCCTTTTAATGTTTTTGTTATAGTGGGGCCACATATATCTATGTGGATAAGCTCCATAGATCTGGATGAGAAGAACTCTTCTGATTTGAAATGGGTCTTGGTCTGCTTGCCAAACTGACATGACTTGTAGTTATTGTTATCAGGTCTTAACAATCTAGCCAATCCTTTCACTACACCTATCTTGCTTATCTTTATCAGGATATCAAAATTCATGTGCCCGAGACTCTTATGCCACGGTTGTGCTTCGCTTGTTTTACTCAAATAACAGCTAACCCTTGAGTCATAAAAGAAATAAACATTATTTTGAGTACTGACTGCCTTTCCCACTAGTTTTCCATATTTTATATTGCAAATCTCACAATCTTTAGATCGAAAGGTCACATTATACCCATTGTCACACATTTGACTAAAACTGAGTATATTGCATTTGAGACCTTCCACATACATCACATTTTGTGCTTCTATCTTCTGATCAAGGCTAACCACTCCTTTTCCCTTGATTCTTGTTGGAGAATTGTTACCAAAGGTGACATTGCCTCCTCTATCTTTTTCATTTTGTGATAGAAACTTGCTTTTGACTCCTATCATGTGTTTGAAGAAACCACTATCTACATACCATTTATTTTCCTTATCATGCATTGGTAATGCGAGCCCACATGGCATGCTATTTTTTGTCTTTTGTTTCCAGCTTCCTGTATCCTTTTTTAGATGTGTTCATCTATTAGTTTGAGATTTAGACAGGTATTCAAACCTTCTTCTACAATCACTAGCTTTGTTCCTGAAATTATTACATTTAAAACATTCAACTTCACTTTGTAGGGGAGTGAAGGCATTCCGATTCTTTAAAGAGGAATGTTGAGACTTAGTAGTCTGATGTGTATTAAACCTGATATTTTCATCTCTTTCAACTTTAACACTTCTACAATAAAGATCTTTATGTCCAAATATATGACATTTATAGCAGTGACCATAAAACAAATAGGCATGCCTATTGTTAAAAACATTGTAGGATTTAGCAGAGAAATACCTTTATCGAATGGCTGTTCGACTCATCCTCCATTGAAAATGTCCTCTTTGATCAACTTCTCTTTTGTCCTCATGAACTCCTTCATGATGATTCCTCCTATGATTCTATGGTTCTTCAACTCCTACGAACCTCAAGCTTATCTTCTTCTTATTCTCGATAGAATATTCTTGTTCCTTTGAGTACCCCAGTCTAGTTCTCATTCTTGAGGGCCTTTGACAACTCATAGTCTGATTTAGTCTTCTAGTTCCTTCAATAAATCTCTCATTTAGACCCTTCTTGGTCTTTGTTCTCTCAAGGTCAATTCTTGAAGAGATCACCTCTGCTTCAAGATTCTGACAGTTTTATTCCCATTCTTGAATCATATCCTGAAGTGCTTCCTCCTTTCATCTGGCTTCCTCCATCTCAACCTTCAAAGGCAGATAATCATCTTTGCAAGTTTTTGAGGTTGTTTCCCTCTTTAACTTGAACAACTCCTGTTTTAGCAGGTTGTTCTCCACTTCTAATCGTTCATGTTTTCCTTTCTGTCCTTTTAGCAAAATAGCTAGACTATCCTTACTCTTGATAGCTTCTTCAAGTTTTTCTTTTTGGTATGCAAACTCCTCATTATCTGAGTTGTAGAGTACTTCTTCTACACGATGCAATTGTTCCTTCATCTACTTGTTTTTCTTTCTTGCTTTCTTCAACTCATCAAGGGCATTGATGAGTTTTCCTTCAAGGTCTACCACTCCTTCCTCTTCTTCCTCCTAAGAGTCCATAAGACCTTGTTTCTTGGAGTCCGTTTTGAGGTCCATAAGAAGATAATTATTTGACTCATCCTCTGATCAGTCTTAACAGTCTAATTTTAGAGTCGAACTATCTTCTTTAGAATAGAACTCCTTCTTTTTGTAGGGTTTCTTCTTCTGAAATGTTCGTGAATTATTTCCAAATTTCAAATCTTCTTCTCCTTCACCCTTTTCTTTGTAGGGACATTAGGAAGATAGAAGTCCAACTCTTCCACAGTCAAAACATTTAAAGGGTAACTTCCCTCTATATTTACTAGAGCCACACTTCATTTTTCTGGTTAGTTGAACCGTATCCTGATCAGATTCACTACAAGAGAATTCTTAATGAACTTTTTTCTCTTTTCCCTTATTGGATACTCTAAATTTCACATCCTTTGGTTCAGATTTCTCCATTCCTACTCTCATTTCATAGGCTGTGAGAGTACCATGTAGCTAATTTGTTTTGAGATCCTTCAAGTTGACCATTTCCTCTATGGCTAAGATTTTTGGATTAAATCTCATGGGTAGAGATCTCAATACCTTTTGAACGATAAATTCTTCCCTGACTTCCTCACCAACACCTCTAATATTAACTACTTCATCAACTTTGAGGAAGTATTCAACAAATTTTTCATTCTCAGTCATCTTCCAGCTTTTAAACCTCATTATGAAGGTCTGAAGTTTTACTTGCTTCACCTTTTCATCTCCTTCATGATACTAGCCCTTAAGATTCTCCCACATTTCATAAGTGGACTTTCAGTGCATGAATTCCACAAGTTCAGACTGACTAAGACCAACCAAAATGGCATGCTTGGATTTACCATTTCTTAGATACAATTTCTTGCCATATGCATATGTGGGAGGTATATCGGGGATATTGTAATTTACTATTTCAGAGGTCCAAACATCTACCTCAAGGGACATGAGATATGCCTCCATTCTTACTTTCCAAAAGGCATAATTGGCTCCATCAAGGACCGATACCTTACTCGAGTAAACTTCTTGACTTCCTTTCCTATTCATAATTCCTTAAGGATCTATCTTCTAGTGGTTAAACAATTACTGAAGGAACTTAGCTCTGATACCAATTGTTGGAATAAGGAATTTCTTGGGGAAGGGGGGGGGGGTGAATCAGTGATTTAAGAAACTGTTACTTTTCTTTTCTTATTGTACTTTCTTATATGAGAGCATTCATTCATGAACCAGTAAATTACTAAACTTTTAGATTCACAGACTCAAACAAAAATCTTGTGTAAAGCATACATTTGACATAATGTTTTCACGAGGAAACCTAGAGGGAAAAAAACACCAATTTGTTGTTTGTTTTATGATTTAATTTAAGCACCAACCTAATTACATCTATTTTTTTGTGAGCACCCACACACTAGAGGCACCAAACCCCCTTTGTTTCAGGAAGCACCAACTTTCCAAGAGGCACCAACCCCTTTGTTTCAACAAGCACCAACTTGCCAAGAGGCACCAACCCCTTAAGTATTTAGACACCAACATCTCACTACCACTCTTCTACTTTTTCATAAAATTTTCAAAATAAAAATAGAGGCACATAGTGTTACAAGTAAAATACCATCTAATGGATGTTTGCAGATACAATTTCTACACTCTTCGTTTAGAACACTTGTGGTAGTCCTCCTCTTTCTACTTTCTCTCCATTCTGCAATCTTTGCTTAGGGCTCTCCACTGTTTTCAACACAAAACTACCCTTGCAACACTTTTCACCTATGCCTTAGGCCATAACTCTTCTCTTGCTTACACTCACATGTGCTCACTCTCCCACTTTGCTCAATGGAGGTTCACCGTTATGTTCTTATGTTTATCTTGGCTCGATGTACTTACTGCCATCATCAAATCTGCCCAAATGTGTAATACTAGCATGGATCCCCATTATTTTGTTGAAAAATACTTCCCCTATGCTATCTCTACATTCATGATCATAGGAATGGGTGATGATCATTTCTTTGTCACGTTGTTGGAAATCCATGTAGTGTATTAAATCTCAACTCTCCTAACATATTTCACAGAGGCTCCCCATGATCATTTATGGTTTACATTAAATCTCAGTTCTCCTTACACTTTTCAAAGAAGCTCCACATGATCATTTATGTCTCACAGATACTTAGATAGACATTCTCATGGCACCTCCATTCTTCATTTATCTTTAAAATGAATGCACGAGAGTTATTTGGACATCAACCTTACTAAACTACATTTAAAGCCACAAATACTGATTCATACATCTTTAATACACCTTTATACTATTGTTATATCAATGGATTTTCACTATAGAACACTATCAAAGGCTTTTCCATATTAACACTTTTATGCATAAAAGCCATACAAAAACAACGAGCTTTAATAGTCCTCAGTCCCTTATGTATAAGCCCCTCTTTGTTTTTTCCTCCATAAAATTGAGCGTTGTGACTGAGGGCTCATCCTTAAGGTGCTAAGTCCTCCAGACCCTAGACAGGGGCTATATTTCCTTTGTTGGCCCCTTACACATTTGTTTCATAAAACTGACGTTTTATACCCCATGAGGACATTTATCGGAGAATTCTTTATGATGCATCTATGCCAACCACCAAGGATCGTCGATCATTGATTGCCAAAGTGATATCATCACATGCCACATGGCATCTTCCGAATAGTGACATGTGTCACCCGTATATGGCCCATTAGGCCATCCAAAACCCCGAAATAGCCTGCCACATGTCCCTCTGTATCATGATGTCATGTTGACATTAGTAGCCACTTGGAATTATCAGAATCAATCAAACGATGCCATGTGTCCTCATTAGAGCTTCTCTGATGCTACCATCTATCCTTATCAAAGCCAACCAGAAATCTCCACGTGTCCTCTTGGAGGAGAGAGAGAAAGGCCCGCCATGGTTGGTTTTGCAGTGAATTCCTTTGTAAAAAAAATTTTTGCTCTCTCGGTGATTTAACACTAGAGGTTTCAATCTTGGCATCAGTTTTGAAATGTTGACCACCGATCATCGATCCAGCACTGTGTGTCGACCTTCAATATTGCGATTGTTGATATCACTAATCACATATCACATATTGTTGTTATGCTTCACAACATAACCTTCAATCACTGATTGTGATTTGTCGGGACCTCTGATATGCGATATTTCAAATTGCTAATCAGTGGTTCACTTCCATCATGGTTTGAGCCTTGAATCCCCTGATCGCCAATTTTCGAGACCTTCGATATTTGATATTTTTCGCTACATAAGGCCTGAATCACCCTGTAATCCAACAAGCCATATCTTTCTAACTACAAGTCCTTTTCTAGACTTCCCCATACCGTTTGAAAGATCTTTCAAAGAACCTTCCAATGAGAGGAGTCTAATTAGCCACTAAGCCCATATGCTACCTCATAATATGGCTCCAAAGTCTCTACATAGCAGATCATCACAACCACCAAGGCATGAAGCCCCATCATCAGGTTGAGCCTTGTTTGACATCAATTCCAAGACTTGCATAACCAACCACCTTCATACCATCAAATGTCCAACACGATGCACGAGAATCAACCAAGCAGTTGTGATCATTGAAGTTAAAGATTTCAAATACAAATAAGAATGACGGGTAGAGTGAGTTTTCCTCCAGGCATAGCATGGTAAGCACATATGCGAGAGTGTTAGGTGACTTACTAGATCCCTTATCTGAAGAAGTGGCATCAACAGTAGAAGTTTTCCCAAGTTCTCGTAGAAGAATGTACCATTGGCTTGTGATTTTTGTAAGTTCAAGTAGAGTAATATTTGCATGAGACTTCTTCATTCCTTCTACAATGTTGTAATCTATTACGAGAAGACTCACTGAGGTGTCCGGGGGTGGAACTGAATTTATGGTTTCCAATGGGATGGTTCTGTCTTTATTGCTTGTGGAAACACTTTTCATTGAAGTTGTCTTCCCAGACTTGGTCTGAGTGTTCTGTGTTGAGTTAACCAGAGGACTCATTTTCCTTAACAATTTTTTTTTGAATTTCTATTTTGGTATGTCGATCACAGTGGTGGCCCCTTGACTTCTCAAGTTGTATCAGTTATTTTGCTTCTGGGCCAAACCATCACTTGGAGGTTCATTATTAGTGGTACTTTTATGGGCTGCAAGAACATACTGACACATGTTTACTACACGCCCAATGCTTAGAGCTTCATCATTTGTAGCTGGTTCTTCTTCTTCATTAGGCTCTGGTTGTTCATCAGCCATGACTGTGCCACACAACTGTGTAACGAGACTACTCATTCAATGGTTCTATTATGGGCGCATTTTTTCTAAATGATGTGTGTGGTGGAACCTATATTATGTATTCATGATGATTTTCTCAATGTTCAGAACCATGTTAGAGCTCTACGCAGATTTTGCTGGCTGATTCCTGCTACTGTTGGAAGCTACATTCTTCTTTTTCGGGTACCTAGGGGGCCTACTGCTCACAGTGATCTCTCTTATCCTCTATTTAAGTTCAGCCATTTTGGTGGTTAGGGAGTTGATGAGATGAGTAAGGCTTTCAATATCATTCATTTCCTTTTCCTTGGCCTTGCTCACAAAGGTTTGAGACCTATTACCCATGTCTTTGGAGTCCTTAGTGGTTCATCGTCTACGATGACTCCAATAGCATGTAGGCCCTTCTCTACGACAATGTATTCTTCATAGTTTTACATTAAAGTTGGTTTCACTGATTTCTTTACAAACTACACAATACTGGTTGGCAAGGCAGAAGTGTAGTAGTCGATAGTGATGGAGTCATGAGGTTTTGTGTTGTCCGAGAACTTGTTCAAAATATGATTGAACCTTTGATTGAAATCTTTGACCTTTTCTTTCTACTCCATCTTGAGACTACCCAACTCCTTCATTAACATGGCAGGAGTTTTATCTTCAACAAATTTCTCAAGAAAGATCCTTTTGAATGCCCTCCAATTCTAGATGGAGTTTGGAGGAAGGTTGTGGTGCCATACAAATTCTCTACCATCCAAGGTATATGGAAACAAACTACATGCAACATCATCATAACATACCTTGAGTGTTTTTAGAGCTTCTCCATTAGGGTCATATTTCGATAAGAGTTTCTCTATGTGTGTTGGCATCTTGTGCAGGACACCCGGAAGTACCAATGGGCCCTCAGTCATCTAATCAAGATTTTGGTTTTCCATATTGTCTTCTTCATTGTCTTCCTCTTCCTCTTCTAAATCTATTGGTTCCTCTTCTTCTCCTCCTCCTCCTCTGTTTCCTTCCCCTTTGCCTCCTCCACCGAAACTTGAAACAGAGAGTAATGGGTTGCCTTCTTCTCCTCCTTGAAAGAGCGGAAGTTATTCTTCATTCTCCACAACTTCTGCTAGCTATTCGAGGGTGGTAAGGATAAATTCTTCAATAGATGTCACTACTACTCCTGTGGGGATAATCCTGTCCTTCTTTTGAGAATATGGAAGAGCGAACACTCTCAGAACCAGTACAACAAATTTTGTAAATTGACGGGTGATGTGATAGAGTGCTCATATTTGATGGTACAGGATTTCACGTTCAGGCCTGGGAGGTGAGGAATTACCAACATCAGAGTTCCAGGTAGGGAAGAGGAAGTGAACGTGACTTCCTTGACCAGAAGATGGATGGGTGGGGTCAGTGGGAAAATCAACCATAAAATAATTGCAACCCTCCTTCTAGCGGAAAAAATATTGACGGTGTTGGATATGACAACATTTAGGGGATCTCCCTAATATGAGGTCCCAATTAGACCTCACATTATTTGGTGTAGGAGTACCATCCAATATAATGGCACGGTTTCAAAAAATTAGAGATTTTCCTCGGCTCTAGCTGTCAGCACATGAGAGTGTTGCAATGGTATCTTTGAAAAGCAAGGTGAGTGTGAAACGTAACTGTCTCTAGGTTTGCTTACTACAAAAGGAGGGTGTAAATTGAGCCTCTAATTAAGACGTAATAGTACCACCCAAGAAGAGACACATGTGAACCAGGAAGTCCTTTCTAACATCCAGCAGAATAGTCGACAGTGGATGTATCAACTGTTTCAACCAAAGAACATGGAAAGATCCATCTACCATCTAGCGGAATAGTCCACAACGGTTGTGACAGTCATTATAATCGATGAGTAGGGAAAGGTTTGTCTAATATCCTATGGAATAGTCCACAAGGATGAGACAACAATGATAACCATTACAACACATTCCCAACAAGATAAGAGCTAAAACAACTGAAATAGTTCAACTATTATGGTATATGTGAAAACAAACATGGAGTATAAATGCTCACAGAATAGTCTTACAAAAATCCATAAGTCATGCATGGAAATGTGCTAGACTAAAAAGGATTTTGTATTAAGAAAAAGTTCCAAGACACATATTTACATCATACATCACTAGCCCCATTAGTGGAACATTGAAGCCACTCCTTTCTCCTCAAAGAATTGACTAAAACTCTCTATGGTTTGCGGGAGGAGCCGAGGTGAAAAGTCATTTTCTCATACAATGATGGGGTATATATAACCAAGAGGTGATGCTTGACCCTTGTGACTCTTTGACTTCCCTCATGATTGTTCAACTTCCTATGACTTTTTAACTGACGTGACTCTTCATATCCATGTGTGTCCATTGGACTTCCACTTTAAATTACATTTGATTTAAAATATACATGGATCATAATAGTGATGTAGTCTTTAACAACTCATTACATGACTTGACATGACACTGCTAACATGGATTGGCTTCCTAAGGTGGAAATTTCAAGCCATTTTTGCTGCTGAGTGATAGATGCGTTCTTGGATGTGATTTATCTTCTCCTTTGCATAGCTTGCTAATGCGGTGTCTTGAATGATATTTGGTCTTGAAAGGTGGTTGCATACACGTGCTCCTTTTGCTTGATTTTAATCATTTTCTTTATCCGTCCAACTGTGAGTGAGTCTTCAAGCATGTTTCCTCCTTCTTCTCCTTCTCCATCATCTCACCATGATCTAACAGTGTACCTGTTCCTGTAATTCACTCATGATGGGATGAAATCAATACAAAATCTCCCTAGTCTAAGATGATGCATTATTATCCATGGAATGGGCCTAAGACATGTGACAGGCTGGGAAAGAGGGCCCAGTAACTGTGCATTGCACAATTCCAGGTGACAGGGAGAGAGGTTGGTCACTGAGACTGCGTAGGGCGCAACTCAGGCTTTTTTAAGGAACTTCTGAGCACAATCCTCACTGAGGGGAAACATTGTGTAGTGACCACTGGGAGACAAGATTGCACAATTGAGATACTAAGTGGCTGATGAAGGATGGGACCTTGGGAGTCAGGTGTGTGCAGTTTTTAGGGGCAAGGCAGGATTGGGTAGTAGAGGGACCCTAGATGATATATTGTACAGTTCATGAGGTCAGTGACCTCCGGCTAAGGGATTACACTAGGGACAGTTTTGCACAGTTTTGGGAGGCAAGGCAAGCTAGGTTATCTATGCATTATGGGGTTGCAATAGGTAAGGAGGGAATCTTGAGGTATGATCTTGCAAAATGCACAATTTAGGTCAATCTAGGAGGAGTTACTACGCAATTCTAGGGATGAAGGGAGGCTGCTCAGCTGTGGAATTATGTAATGAAACTACTCTGGGGTTTAGTGATTATGCATTATGCAGTTCAATACTAGATGGTAGCATACTAAGGGCTGAGGCTACGCAGTGCATAGTTTAGTTGAGTTCTAGCGAAATTTAGTTGTCCGATCGAGAAGATTTTTAGAGAAATGGCTAAGTGCAGGAAAATGTGAACTTGTGAAGAACTTGAACTTGTGATTGCACACTTAGCATACTTCAACAACACAACAACATTGACCTCCGGGACAATAAGACAAAGAATTACCCTTTGAGTGACTATCTTAGAACAGAAAGTGACAAGTGCAACACTTGAGATAGACTTTAGGATGACTGTGACAACACTTGTGTGACAATGCTTAAAAATTGTGTATGAGAGTGGTATATGTTTACATATCTAGGACCACTCGAATACACAAATACCAACCATAAAAACCACCAAAAAAGTTCCGCAAGCATGGTAAAACAATCAAACATGTCAAAAGACAACAATTGATGAAACAAGAAAAAGGGGTGAAAAGACTCTAAGAAAGCTCATGAAATGAGCTCAAGTGTTTGCAACAATAAAGGGAAAGACCAAGGAACGCTCTGAAATTTGAGTGCAAGCAAAAATTTTGGAGGGCGTTGTAGCTGCTACAACAAAACTATAGCTAGAATGATGGTTTATGCTTATATTCTTATGTGCTATGTTTCTATATGTTTTCATGATTATGTTATACATGTATCACGTTGATTTGTTGATCTTGCAGACTATGTATCCTCCCCGAGCTATACTAAGGTACGTTTGTTTATTGTGATTTGGTTTAGCTGACATGATATACCTTGCAGGAAGAAATATCAAATGGCTAGCAAGATGGTAGACTACAAAGACTCTCCCTATGAATCAAAAGAGCAATATGGTGTTGGGAACTCTTTTGATTTGGCACATACATTGAGAAACTTAAAGGAATAAATAAGGAGTTGTAAGGCGAATAATGAGAGAGTCATGAAGGCACAAGAGAAACAAGCAGAGGTAAATGCAATGATACTTCAGAGTTTGTTATATTTGCAGCGACAGGGACCACATTGGATCAACTATGAGTAGGAGGACAAAACTAATGGAGCATATGGTAGTAGGTCGTGTGGTGGTTGCAGGTCAGATAAAGATGACATGGTTAGAGATGGCAGATTGTTGGATGTTGGGTATGGAGCTTGATTATCTTCTATATTCAACTGTCTCAGCTAGATGTATACCCTAGGAAGATTGTACACCCATCCATGCGAGGTGGTGCGAGGGGGACTTGTCCCCCCTGCGGGGGTTCGGCGGGGCCAATCCCCCTTGAGTGGGGAGTCCGGGGGCAGCGCCCCTGAAGCTAAAAATAGATGTAAATTACCTTGTAAAAGTATAGTAATTTCTAGTCAATTTGGGCCATTCATTAGGAAAATGATCTAACGATAGAAGTTATGCTTAATTTAGGGTTTTTTGCCCTAGAAGGAAACCCCTTGCTATATATGAGGGAATTGTATTGCGTCTATAAATCTCTGTATTTTGAGTGAGGAAAAGGGATAGGAGATTAAGAGCGAAGAGGGTGTTATAATAGATCTACTGTAGGTTGTATCTCTTCAGTTTGTTGGATAATATAATAAAAGAAGGATTGGTTGTTTCTCTGTGGACGTAGCCCAAATTGGGTGAACCACGTATATCTATGTCTCTCTTGTTTTATGCATCTTCTGTGTTTATATTTCTAAAATATTTTATGTGTTCCATTGCTCTATAATATATAATTTCCTAACAACTGGTATCAGAGCCGAAGGTCTATTTGGCTGATAAACTTGCAGGAGAGAAGGGTTCCTGGTTCGAGTGGGAGCAATGGCGGAAGATGGTAGGTCTAGGGTCGAAAAATTCAATGGCCAAAACTACCAGCTGTGGAAGATGCATATGGAAGATTATCTATATCAGAGAGATCTGTACCTACCATTGAGCAAAAGGACAAAGAAGCCGACGAGTATGACAGACACAGAATGGGATATTCTCGATAGAAAGGCACTTGGAACAACATGGCTGTGCCTAGCGGCATCGGTAGTGTTTAATATTTCAAAGGAAATGACAATAGAGGGTTTAATGTCGGCATTGGCAAAACTATATGAAAAACCCTCGGCCTCAAATAAGGTATTTCTTATGAAGCATCTATTTAATATGAAGATGTCAGAGGGTGGATCTGTTGCAGACCATTTAAATGATTTTAATACAGTACAAGTCAGTTAAGTTCTGTAGGGGTAACTTTTGATGATGAAGTTAGGGCTCTATTATTTATGTGCTTATTGCCAGAAAGTTGGAATGGTTTAGTTATGGCCATTAGTAACTCTATCTCTAGATCTAGTACTTTAAAGTTTGATGATGTTGTCGGTGCAATCCTTAGTGAGGAAGTGTGACGGAAAAGCTCCGGTGAGACATCAGGTAATGCTTTGACTATAGAGACTAGGGGAAGAAAAATGGAAAGAGGAAAGAGCCTAGGATATCACAGTAAGTCAAGAAAAGGCAGATCCAAGTCCAGATCGGGGATAGTGTGTTGGAAATGCGGGAAGGAAAGACATTGAAGAAAGAATGCAAGTCTCGGAAGGGAAAAGAAGGAGACACACAACAAGAAACTAATCATGAAGCGAATGTAACAGGTGATGTGTTGCAAGATGCTTTGATTCTTTCATTAGAAAATATTATTGATGCTTGGGTGGTAGATTTAGGGGCCTCATTCCATGCCACACCTGATAAGAAACATTTTTATGATTATGTTTAAGGAGATTTTAAATAGGTTCGATTGGGTGATGATAAACCCTGTAACATCGTTGGAATGGGTACAGTTTTCATAAAACAACAAAATGGAAATCAGTGGCTATTGAAGGAGGTAAGGCATGTTCCAGATCTAAAGAAAAATATAATTTCAACAGGGTAGTTGGGAGGTGAAGGTTACGTAACTACTTTCACAGATAACCCCTGGAAGGTCACTAAAGGATCCCCGGTAATAGTGAAAGGAGGAAAGGTTGGTACATTGTATTTATTCAATGGTATTTCTAATTCTATTAATGCTTTAACCCCTACAGGAGAAGATACGGCATTGTGGCATCATAGGCTCAGGCACATGAGTGAGAAGGGGATGTAGATTCTTTACTCAAGAAATTTGTTGCCAGGTTTGAAGCATGTTGATTTAAAATTCTGTGAGAATTGTGTTTGTGGAAAACAGAAGAGAGTCAGATTCCTTAGAGTTGGGAAAGAAAAGAAGAGTGAAAAATTAGAGCTTGTGCATAAAGATGTATAGAGATCTGCTTAGGTATCATCTCTTGGTGGATCTCGTTATTATGTTACTTTTATTGATGATGCAACCAGAAAAACCTCAATTTATTTTATTCAAAATAAATATGACATATTCGATACTTTCAAGAAATGGAAAGCTGAAAATGAGACAGGAAAAAGGTTGAAGTGTCTCAGATTAGACAATGGAGGTGAATATTGCAGCAAAGAGTTTGATAGGTACTGTTCTGAGAATGTAATTCGCAGAGAGAAGACACTTCCAGGAACACCACAAGAAAATCGTGTGTCAGAAAGGATGAACAGGAAAATCATGGAGTGTGCAAGGTGCATGAGATTGCATGCAGAATTTCCTTTACAATTTTGGGTAGATGTTGTAGATACTGTTGTTTATCTAATAAATATAGGGCCTTCAAGTTCCTTGGATGGTGGTATTATGGAGGAGGCATGGACAGGTAAAAAGGTAAACTACTCATTTTTAAAGACTTTTGGTTGTGAAGCCTCTGTCCACATTAATAAAGAAAATAGAACAAAGCTTGAGGCAAAATGAAAGAAATGTATCTTTATTGGATATGGTGTTAATGATTTTGGTTATCGCTTATATGATTATGGAAATCACAAAATCATTAGGAGAAGAGATGTAATATTCAATGAAAATTTCTTGTATAAGAATTAGTTGCAGGAAAAGAAACAGGAAAAAGAAAACAAAGAATACACAGTGCTTGGCGATATCACAGGAAAAATGATGGTGCCTGAAAATCATAATTATCAACATCCAGAACAACAACCAAAATAGAAACAAGCACTTCAAACACCTGAAAGTGGTGTTAGAAGATCTACCAGGATAAGTAGACTCCCTGAACAATAATCTCCTTCATTATATTATGTATTGTTGACTGATTCTAGTGAACCAGAATGTTATGAAGAAGCAGTGCATGTAGAAACCAGGAAGAAGTGGGAGCAATCCATGAAAGAAGAGATGGACTCCTTAGCACATAACTAGACTTGGGACTTAGTCAAGTTGCCTGCAAGTAAAATAACATTACAAAATAAATGGGTTACAGGCTGAAGGAAAAAAATGGAGATAGAAAAAGGTAGAAAGCTAGACTTGTGGTGAAAGGGTTTGCATAGAAAAAGGGTATAGATTTTGATGAGATATTTTCTCCTGATGTGTAAATGGCTTCAATCAGAACTATTCTAAGTCTAGTAGTTGCTGAAGATTTACATCTTGAGAAGTTAGATGTAAAGACAACCTTTCTCCATGGGGATTTGGAGGAAGAGATATATATATATAGCAGCCACAAGGATATGAGGTAAAAGGGAAGGAGAAACTTGTGTGTAGGTTGAAGAAGAGGTTGTATGGCTTAAAACAGTCTCCAAGGCAGTGGTATCTAAAATTTGATAGGTTTATGTCTAAACAAGGTTATACTAGGTGTCACTCTAATCATTGTGTTTATCTAAAAAGGAAAAATGATGGCAACTATATTATATTGTTTTGTATGTAGATGACATGCTTGTTGCAGGTTCTAACATGCAGGAAATAAATGTGCTCAAAAGGAAATTGGCAAACTCATTTGCATTGAAGGATTTGGCTGCTGCAAAACAAATCCTTGGTATGAGAATAACTAGAGACAGGAAGAATCGCAAATTAACCTTGTCTCGAAGTGAGTACATAAAAAAGGTGTTGAAAAGGTTTAATATGCAGAATGTAAAACTAGTTGGTATACCTTTGGCTATCCATTTCAAATTAAGTAAGGAGGTGTGTCCAAAGACTCAGGAAGAAATGGCTCATATGTCTAAAGTTCCATATGCATCAACGGTTGGAAAATTAATGTATACAATGGTCTGCACAAGGCCTAATATTGCACATGCAGTGGGAGTTGTAAGCAGGTACATGAACAATCCAGGAAAAGAACATTGGATGGTGGTGAAGTGGATTCTCAGGTATTTGAGAGGTACCAAAAATCAAGCATTATGCTTTGGTGGTTCAAACATTGCTCTATAGGGATATGTTGATGTAGATATGGCAGGTGATAGAGATAACAAGGGGAGCACTACAGGATATGTATTTACTGTAGGTGGAATAACTGTCTATTGGGTTTCAAAAATCCAAAGTGTTGTTGCACATTCAACAACAGAAGTAGAGTATGTTGATGCTACAGAGGCTAGTAAAGACATGATTTGGTTACAAAGGTTTCTGGATGAATTGGGTAAAAAACTGGAGTTGGGCAGGTTATACAGTGACAGCTAGAGTGCCATACATCTTGCAAAGAACTCTGCATTTCATTCCAAGACTACACATATATAGCTCAAGTACCATTTCATACGGTCAGCATTGGAAGATGGACAGTTGAAGCTGGAAAAGATACACACTAGCCAAAATCCTACTGATATGCTAACAAAAGTTGTAACCAAGGAGAAACTGAGAATCTGCTCAGTTTCAATTAGTATTCAACTATGATGAAGAATATGAGAAACAACCAGGTCCGAAGAGGAGTCATTGTCTAGCAAATGAATTAGTGGTGGAGTTGCTATAATCAGTCTCCAAGTGGGAGATTGTTGGGTATGGAGCCTGCTTATCTTCTGTATTCAAAGGTCTCAACTAGATGTATACCCCAGGAAGGTTGTACACCCCTCAACATGGGGGCGACGGGTTTAGGGGGGGGCCGATCCGCAACGCCCCCGAAGCTAAAAATAGATGTAAAATTGCCTTGTAAAAGTATAGTAATTTCTAGTCAATCTGGGCCGTTCATTAGGCAGATGATCTGACGATATAAGTTATGTTTAATTTATGGTTTTTTGCCCTAGAAGGCAACCCCTTGCTATATATGAGGGAATTGTATTGCATCTGTGCATCTCTGTATTCTAAGTGAGGAAAAGAGAGAGGATATTGAGAGCGAAGAGGGTGTTACAAAAGATTTGTTGTAGGTTGTATCTCTTTAGTTTGCTGGATAATATAATAAAAGAAGGACTGGTTGTTTCTCTGTGGACGTAGCCCAAACTGGGTGAACCACATATTTCTATGTCTCTCTTGTTTTATGCATCTTCTATGTTTATACTTCTGCAATATTTTATGTGTTCCATTGCTCTGTAATATATAATTTTCTAACATTGGACTCTATGGAAAGGAGGAGGGATAGACACAAGTACCATTCTAATTTTGGTTCTGATAGGCATGATGATCGATATCGTTATCATCCGTACAGGAGGAGTGATAAGGGATACTTGCTAGATGATTTTAAGAAAGCAAAGCCACCTACTTTTGATGGAGCAATGAAGAAACCATAGGTTGAAGAATCGTGGTTTCTTGGCATGAAGAAGTTATTCAGGTTGCATGATTATTTACAGAACATAAAAGGAAAAGTAGCTACATTCAATCTCAAAGGTGAAGCAGACATTTGGTGGGTGGATGTGAATAATTTCATATGTATTCATGAGGAAGACTTGGCTTGGAGTGCGTTTGAGTGGTTATTCAAGAAGAAGTATCTGTTAGATAGATACTTTGACGACAATGAAAAATAATTCTATGAGCTAAAGATGGGATCCATGAAAGATGAGGAGTACACTAGCAGGTTCTTTGAGTTACCGAGGTATGTGCCTTATCTCATGGAGGAGAAGGCCAAGATTCAGAGGTTTATTAGTGGATTACTAGTTGCATTCGAAGACAAGATTGAGTTCGATGAGCCTAGATTATTGGAGGAGGCCATTCGAAACTTAAGGCATTGCTATAAATAATCAAAGCATAGATCTGAGACTAAGCTAGACTGGAAAGGTAATGCAAAGAACAAAGGAAAATGGGACAAAAGGTGAGAAAGACCTCATACTATAGGTAATAAAGATAATGTAGTGCCATCTAAGAAGTTCAATGCATCCGATAGAGGATAGGGACATCGATCTGAGGAGCAGAATAAGGGTGCAGGATGGAAGCCTATAGAGTGTTGGACTTGTGGAAAAGATCATCGCATGAGAGATTGTCCACAGAATCAGGGAGGTAGGCCTCATATATATAGTGCACAGGATGCACATACTATTGGTGATATTAGTCAGAGCATTCCTCATATTTATGCAACACTGGATAACAAAAAAGCATACCATTAGGAATCTATCATTGATATGGAAGGTAAGCTTTGTGATCAAGTTATTTATATTTTGATTGACCCTGGATCTAATTATATCTATGTTAGTCCTAAATTGGTGGATAAGTGTGGTTTGAGTAAGGAATTTCATACATAATATTGGTTAGTGCATCTAGATATAGGTACAAAGAAGTGAGTTCAACATTGGGTAAGAGCTTGTGCATTTGATTTGAATGGGATGCCTAACATGGCACATTTGAATTTATTACCATTGGAATCATACAATATGTTGCTGGGCATGGATTTCTTGTATCTTCATAGAACCAAGGTAGACTATTATGACAAATCCATAGAGTGTGTGAATGACAATGGGGAACCAAGAGTCTTACAGGGACAGAAGAAAGCCACATCAATCAGGATGGTGATAGCTATGCAACAAAAGTGTAGTCACAGGAAAGGGTGTTTGTTATTTGAAATGCATATCTCTAGTGACAAAGGTAAGGAAGTTGAGGATGTAGATGTTTTGAAAAGTTACCTAGTTCTACAATAGTTTCAAGATGTATTTCCTGAGGAAATTTCAGATTTTCCACCTCATAGGGATGTATACTTTTCTATTGTGTTGAACAAAGTGACCATCAAAGTGACAGGTAGTTGAACAAAGTGACCATGAAGAACATGTATTTATTGCTGAGGATTGATGACTTGTTCGATTAGTTGAAGGGAGAAGTAGTGTTCCCGAATATTGATCTGAGATCTGGATATCATCAGGTACACATCAAAGAGGAGGACATTTACAAGACAATTTTCTAGACCAGGTATGGGCATTGTGAGTTTGTTGTAGTTCCATTCATTTTAACTAATTCTCCATCCACATTTATGTGCTTGATGAATAGTGTTTTGCACCCATACTTGGATAAGTTTGTCATTATGTTCATTGATGACATATTGGTATATTCTAAAACTGAGGAATAGCATGCCGAGCATTTAACAAAAACGTTGAGGTTGTTGAGAGAACATAAGTTGTATGCTAAGCTCAACAAGTGTAGTTTCTTTCAGACTGAGGTACATTTATTGGGGCATGTTGTCTCCAAGGAGGGCATTGCAATAGATCTAGAAAAAGATAAGGGCCATCATGGAGTGGGTAGCTCCTAACAATGTAGATGAGGTGGGATCTTTCCTAGGGTTTTCAGGCTATTATAGGAGGTTCATCAGGAACTTATCACATATTGCTTATCCTATCACATCATTACAGAGGAAAGGTAAGAAGTTTGAATGGATAAAGGAGTGTGAGGCCAGTTTTGAACAAATTAAGCAGTTGTTGACACATGCACTAGTGCTAAAGATTACAGATCCAACAAAGAGTTTGTAGTGTGCACATACTCTTACAAGAAAGGACTTGGTGGAATCCTTGTCCAGGATGGACAGATGATATGTTATGAGTCATGAAAAATGAATGAGCACAAAGAGAACTACCCCACACATGATCTTGAGCTGGAAGCAATTATACATGCGTTGAATATGTGGAGACAATATCTTTTGGGTAGGAGGTTTACATTGATGAGTGATCACAGTGGTTTGCAGTATCTATTTTACCAACCGAACCTGAATGGTAGGCAAGCTCAATGGTTGGCCAGGATCAGTGAGTTCAATTTCAAGATAAGGTACATCAAAGGAAAATAGAACATAGTGGAAGATGCTCATAGCAGGAAGATATAGGTAAATCACTTAGAAGTTATGAGCTCCTATGGGACAAACTTACAGGATAGGATCTTTCAGGTAGGTCAACATGATGTCAAATATATGGATATTATGCACAGGTTGCAGCAGAGTACTGGTACATGTACAGGTGATAGCACATGTACATGTACAAGTGATAGTAGAGGTAGAGGTATAGGTAATGGTACATGTAAAGGTACAGGTGCATGTACACATGATGTGTACAACATATGGTTTGGTTAGATTCAGAGACATGATATATGTGCCAGATAATAGTGAGCTCAAGAAGGTGCTATTGAGGGAGTTCTATGCGAAACCATATTCGAGTCACCTAGTTTATCAAAATACATTGACAATAGTGAAGATATTTTATTATTGGATGAACCTGAAGAGGGATGTAGCAAAGTTTTTGGCTAGGAGTTTTGGCTGTCAGCGTGTGAAGGAAGAGTGTAAACATCTAGATGGACTGCTACATCCAATTGCAATTCCATAGTGGAAATGGGGAGTTATTTACATGGACTTCATCACAGGTTTGTCAAGGACAGTGAGACAACATGATTCCATCATGATTATTGTGGACACGTTGACAAAGGTTGCACATTTCATTCTAGTGAAGTATACATTCTCAGCTAGCGATGTAGTGCAGGTATTCATCAAAGATGTGGTCAGATTGTATGGTATTCCATAGAAGATTGTGTCAGACAAGGATGCGAAGTTCACTTCCAAGTTTAAGAAGGAATTATTTGCAGGTTTTGGCATAGAGTTGGCCTTCAGTACATCTTATAACCCAGAGATAAATGGACAAACATAGAGGGTCAACATTATATTGGAGGACATGTTGAGGATGAATTTCATGCATCAACAATGAAAGTGGGAAGAGTATCTTCCACTGGTAGAGTTCACTTACAACAATGGGTATCAGGAATCTTTTAAGATGAATCATTTGAGGCATTGTATGGGTGGATTTGAAATACTACCATCAGTTGGAGTGATTCATTTAATAGGGTGTTGATTGGACTTAACATGCTCACAGACATGGAACAAGAGATGCATGTTATAAATAAGAATCTAAAGGAAACACAAGATAGGCAGAAGATCTATGTAGATTGGAATAGGTTGTTCAAGGAGTTCCAGGTTGGGAAACATGTGTACTTGCACATCAAACTGAAGAAGATCTCCTTACGAATTGGATCATGATCAAAGCTGGTACCACGATTTTGTGGACCCTTCAGTATCATTGAGATGATTGGGCCAACAACATATAGACTTTCATTTCCTACAACAGTGGAAGTCCATGATTTTTTCCATGTGTCATTGCTTAAGAAGTATGCTAAAGATGATGATCATGCGATTGAATGGTTTGTATTACAGGTGGAACCAAGTGGAGAATTCTAGGTGGAGTGCCAGTGTATATTGCAAAAAAAGGTGCTCATGCTCCAGAATTGAGCAATCGAGCAGGTTAAGGTGTAATGGAAGCACTTTGGGCTCAATGAAGCTACATGGGAGATGGAATATCAGATGCAGGCTATGTATCCTTCATTGTTTTCCAGTTGAGGCAAAGCATTTTTGGTATAGTGTTTTTGTATATGTCTTAGTGTATGTTTTGTTACATGTTTTGGTGATGTTTTGTATATGTACATATGTATATGGATGTAAATACCACTATGAGATATGTTATAAATCTCCAATAAGTGGTATCAATGTCATGTCATTATGATGTCATGTGTTTATGTTCTCATGTTGGTTTGGTTCTCAGTAGGATGATCATTGTAAATATTGCATCGAGCTAAGTTATAGATCTCCATCGACAATATATTTTGCTTATAGATGTTTTGTGGTTATATGTGTTGTTGAACACTAATGATGGTGTTCCCCTAAGGGGGGGGGTTCTGTAACAAACCTAGTGAAAATTACATGTAAAAAAGTTAATAAGGGAAAAATAATAACCATGGTTGATGGGACACTTATTCCCAGCTGAATGTTAGGAAACATCCTAGTGATGGGGATCACTTGTGATTGATTAATGGCTAAGGAAATTGGAAAAGGCAATGGCTAAGGCTTTGTGAAGGAAAAATGACATTTTGTTACATTTATTTATGAAAATAATGGAAATTAGGAGAAAAGGGAGGTGAAAGGTCACAAGTTCCATGTGAGGAGGAAAATGAAGGAAAATAATGGAAAATGAAGAAAATAAAGGCCTCATTTATAAAACGGCTTCTGAAGATCAGTTGGTAACCTTTTTTCAGTTCAGTTTTGGAGCTCTCTCATTATTCTCTCTCTCTCTCTCTCTCACACTCTTGGATACTTAGAGTTTTCTTGGAGCACTCTTGGAGGGTGTGGCATGTTGGATTTTTGGAGCAAGAAGGCAAAGGAAGAGAAGGAAAGTGCAATAGGACATCGGGATCATAAGCTACATCTAGATTTGCTTGCAGGTACCGAGTTGCATGTATGTTTTCCTCACTAGTTTTGGCATGCATGGAATATGCATGTCGACTTTTGGTCATGATGTGTCATTGGCATGAAGGATTGCCTAGATTGAAAGTGGATTTCCTAGCCTTGTCATTTCCTAGATAGCCATGGAGATTGTGGGTTTATTTTCCTTTTTTGTTTTGGTTGGTTCTCATGTTTCCTTAGCTTGGGTTGAGTTATTAGTTCCTCGAAGACCTAGTTGGAAAAACTCTCGGGAACCCCTATAACAGCCTGGGTTGAGTTATTAATCCTGGAAGACTTGGTCTGAAAAACGCTCTGGAAACCTTTGGTGGGTTGAGTTACTAGTCTTCGAAGCCTTTGTTGGATAAATGCTCTTGAAGCCCGACAACAACTGTGGGTTGAGTCACTAGTCCTGGAATCCTTGGTTGGAAAAAACGAACTGGAAGCCCTCGAAGGCTTGGATAGAGACCAATATGATGATGGTTTTGTGATGTCTGACCACGAGGTGGAATCGTTGTTGATGGGTTGAAGTGGGTGTCCTCTGCAAGCCCTAGATGGTTTTGGATTGATGTGTTCTATGAGATCCCACATTCATGCTTGGAATATGGCATGAGGGTGAATGACTGAAGAGAGATTTGGCTCAGCCATTCTACAGTCGAGTGGAATGTGGAAGTTCCATCCCGGGTTTGGATTTTGCATCATCAATATGAGTTTATTTATCCTTGTATGTATATGAGTATTATACTGGCTTTTATGTGGATACTATGGTTGTGCTTTTATTGGTATTTCTGTTGCTATTATGCTAGTTATATATATGTTTTATGATAGAATCTATGTATGGCTCTCATCATGTTTTTACTTGTAAATGAATGAAAAATGTATCTATGAGCTAATGGATGAAATGGAAATTGATGTGTTGAGGCATCAATGTTTCTTAGTGATTCTCAGCTAAGTATGAGACCCCTATGCTCAGATATATTATTTACACCTATAGATTACATATTGGTGATATCTCTGACAAAATTCCTATCATGGCTAGTAGGGGTCCAGTCAAGGTCTCATTCAAGTGATTGCATTTATAATTTCATTTCCTTGTTATTTTACTCTTCTAAAGATGTCATTTAATTTTTGGCAATGACTTGGGCTCTGGGCCTGAAAGAGTGGCTCAAATCCCAGGGACGCTGGCACAACATTATGCAAAATAGTCCCCAGACGTTGGCTTGCAGGCTTGTGAAAGCATCCAAAGGTCCCTAGACATTGGCATGCCCATAGAATGAGATTGTCTAGAGTTCAAGTGGTCCATAATCTCAATGGGACCTAGGAAATGGTTAGTAGAATGATTGGATTAGTTCCCGAGGGTCCTAATGTTGATGTTGAATGTCTGTATGGTGTGTTTCCATTGGTTACACTTCCTTAACATGGCTTAATAGGTAGAATGATAGCATAGTGGCCTCTCGCCACATGTTTACCCCAACTGGCCAGTTGCTTGGGTAGATGTGGGAGGAGGGTGTTACGTTTTATCTGAGAATTTTTTATACTATGGATTCTTCATCATTGTTTTATGTAACTTTACATCATTTGGGAGGGAGAGGTATTGAGATTCATGTTGGGCTTATTGGAGGAAAATAAGTAGGTTAGACTAAAAATTCCACTTTTCAATTCCTTTTCACTCCTCATGTACTTAAGCACATTCAAAAAAATATCCACCCTAATATTTACAGAGTAATACCTTTCAAACCCCTTATGGCCATTATTTATCTTACTAAAGTTTCTTGTGCACTTGCAACTTCTCTCCAAATCCTTCTACTCAATATTTCCAAAAGCATTCCTCGATGAGATTTCAGAAAATATATTTGGACTTGTGTTTTGAACTTGTGGCCTATTGATCCTCATTTTCAAGTCTTTATTATTCATTTGTTGTGTTATCAAGGGTTTGATATCAATCATCAGGGGCTTGTGAAGAATTAAGTTGGAAAACAGTTCGTCCAAACCAGGATCCAAATACTGAACAAAAAATCAAGTTGAAGCATAGTCAACTATTGAGTTAGAAGGTGGTAACAATGACCGCGACACAATTGAGGGTTTAATCTCTATAGACAGTAGGTTAATGAGATATTTAGTTTTCTTGGAAGGTTTGGGAGAAGGGATTGAGGTTTTGGATTTCTTAAGGCTGAGTAGCTCCTTCCACTAGATAGGAGAAAATTAGGTGCCTTCGGAGATGGATCCTTGGCAATGACATTGGAGTCCATTGGAATTGAAATTAGAAATTGTGTAGATGGAGTGATTTGATTATAAGACTCAAGATTTTAACCTATATGATAAGTAGAAGCTTATTTCCCCATGCATTTGGGATTTCTTTCTCTCTCATGAAATCCCAAGAAATCCATCATATCACCATGAAATGATCTTTCCCTTCTCATTTCTCCCACTACAATTTACTCCTCAGAAACTCCACAAGTTGGGTTATGGACATAAGGTCCTTTGAACGCAATGGAAAAGGATACCTCAAGTTAAATCTCTTTAGGATTGCAAGAATGAATAAAAAAATTGGAGAATTTTAGAAATAAATCTCTCAATCAATAATCCGCCTCCCCTTCATTTTATTGGGAGGGCATAGGAATAAACAGTCCTAGAACACAGATTCCTCTAAATTAGTTTTGAGTACTTCAAAAAATAAATGTATGGCATGTTGGAGTGATCTAGGGTCATATAACTTAGTGGTTGTAGATAGATGGTAAGAGCATTCCAATACACCTACCAATTTTCAATAAGATGTTGAAAGTATACATAGGGTGGTCTATAATAGATTGTCAACATAATAAATGGTGATTTCTAATAGGTTCTTGACAAACTACGTAAGTTTGTTAAGGAACCTCTACTTAAAGAATTCCTTCAGCATAATAAACTTGAAGATAAACCTTTTGTGACCACAATGAGCTTCAAACAAGAGTTGAAAAAATGTTTCCCTTCATCTGGAAAAGTATTTACCCAAAACCCTTAAGAGTTTTCAAGTTACAATCCCTCATAAATAAATATTTAAAAATTTCAAATATCAAGAACCATCATAAGACTTGAATGTTTTGAGAACAAGGAAAATTGATCAAAATGTGGGTTAATACCTGGTAGTGTTTAGCTACGTCTATGGAGAGTGTGATATTGATAGAGAGGGGACGTCCTCATTCAACATTACTTGCAATCAAACCCGAGAATATTTCGAATGCAAAAACATCCATCATGCCTACAAATGTAGAAACCCTCATGTTACTTAAACTAAGCAGTTTATATTAAGACAATTCCCTTTATAATAAAAATAAATGAAATGAACAATTAAGATATTGTACCAGGAGTTTCATGGGTTCACATCCTTGACTTAGACCATGAAACCTTGATACCACTACCTCATTGTAGAAAATTGTTGACAATTTATGTTGTTTAGATGGTACAAAGGGTACATTTCTATAATACCCTCATAGGAACGCTAGGAAAAATTTGAAACATATAATTATTTTCAATCATCATAAAATTCTCGTCATTAACCCCCAAGGTTCCTACAAACAAAGAAAAAAATATTAATTAGCATAATATTTTCAAAATCTCTTGTAATAACTTAGAAAGGAATTATTATTCCAAGATTTGATGACCAATTTATCTCCAAAGAAACCTTAGGTGGCTTAGTTAATAGACTATTCATCAGAGGAAAGTTTACCTACAACACGTAGTTTTAATGGAAAACACAAATGACACTCTTCTTATCTTTTTGTATGGAGGAACCTAATTCCATCAGACACACATACGAATACATATTACATGCAAAATATAGAGGTTCCCAAGTAAAGAAGAAACCACATAAAAATCTAGAAATAAAATACTTATCAATCAATCACCTGCCTTCCAACAAATTCAATCACATCCTCTTATGTTAGATTGTTTGCAATTTTCCTCACTATAAATGCCATAAGAAGTTCACTTGCTTCTTCATCTAGGTATCTACCAACACATAATAAAAAAATATCTGTTAATGTCAACACAATATATAATGATACAAAATAATGATTTATATTCTCCTCTTAGTAATTTTATTCGAATTTTTTTTATTCACTGAATCAAACTCCCCCCTCCTGAAAAAATAAGTCTCTGCTCAAAATTCTGTTATACAATTCCATTTCCAAAAAAATTTAATGGAAAACTGGGAAGTCTCATGGTATTAATACAAAGTCTTCAATTTCTGGATTGTACAACAAAATCTCTTCCAATTTGGCTAGTGTTATCTGAAATGGCTTTCCATTCCATAATAAACAATATCTCATGAATGTAATTGTAAAATTTCTCAAGTGGGTATAATGAAATATTGTCAACATTAAATGAGAGGTAAGTAGACATACCTGGAGGCCTTTGTATTTGATGAGCTATTTTAGTCCGTTTATGATATATACATCCCCTTCTTCATTGATACAACAAATATCTCTAGAATGAAATGAATCTTTTGAATCTATAAACGATGATGTCACTTCTTTGTTCTTGTAGTATCCTATAGAGATTCGTAATTGAGCAGACCATGTTTTTCACAGTTTATAAATGAAACTTTTAAGAAAAATAATGATGCTTAGCATGAAATCCTTCTATGCTATAAAAAGAAAATGTGGGCACCACTTTCCTTGAAGAGCCCTGAAGGATATAATGTATGATTACTCCTTTGGATAACCTTGCACGATATATGTAAAATAATCAAAAGATAATATTTTTTTTAAAATCCTTAGTATATAGAAAAAAGTATTGGAAGAAAATAGATAAAAGAGTAAAGCTGGAAACCTCAATCCTATGATGGTAGACAGCTGATCCTACCACCACAAAAACGCCATCAGCAAATGAGAGATCCAATCAACCAAGTGGGTCAAAGGAGAAAACTGAAAAGAAGGATGTTTAAGTGAAAGAGGTAGAAAAAGTTTCAGTTTTTAACTTAGAAAATGAAATTGATAAGTTAAAAATATCTATTCCTTTGACTAAGTTGATGAAGAACAACAATTATAAAGTTCAGGTGTCTAAGATTTTGAATTTAGATCCATCATCGGATATGGTGAATGTGGAGGATGACAGTCCCGAGTTGATTTTTGGGCCAACATTGGAAGGTCAGTCTCAAGATAGTGATGTCGCTCCTTTTTATATCAGTCTCAGGGTGCATGAATTTGTGTTACATAATGCTATGTTTGATTCTGGAGCCTCTCATAATCTCATGCGTAAGGCCATCATGGAGAAATTGGGATTGGATATCACTAGAAAGTATCATGACCTTTACTCTTTCGATTCCGATAGAGTAAGGTGCATTGGTCTTATCAAGGATTTGGTGGTCAATTTGGATCAGATTCTGGCTAAAAAAGTTTTTATGGATGTGGTTGTGGTGGATATACCTCCTAGATTTGGCATGCTTCTTTCCAAATCTTTGGGAGAAAATATTAAAGGGACAATGCAGCTTGATTTCTCCTATGCTACCATTCCCGTGTTCGGTCAGATGAGGAAACTATACTGGGAACAAAAGATGAAGTACATGATCACTGGTAAGGAGAAGTTTGTAAATCATCCAATCAACTATGTACATACTAATTTAGAATCATTTGTTTTGTATTCAGATAGCTTTAATGATGTAAATAGCCAATTAGTTGAAGTAGAAGACATTCCCAAGATCTCTGAAAATTTCAGAGAGGTCTTAAAGCAAGAAAGGCAAAGACTTGATAGTACCACTGATCAATCAACCTTCTGACAGCAATAACATATTGATGGATAGCAAGGAAGAGAAACAGCACAAACAGAATTTCAGCATTTGGAAGAGGATGAAGCAGGCATGTGGAGCATGGATTTTGATGGCGCGGTAGGAAGGGAAGGTGCTGGAATTGGCATTTGGATACGTAGCCCTGTTTTCGCCCCAAAGAAAGTGCCAAGCAATGTAAGGGTATGTTCTTATAAACTAGCTTTTAACTGTTCAAATAATGAGGCTGAATATGAAGCTTTAATTACTGGTTTGAAAATTCTTACAAAGTTGAATGCCAAAAATATTTTAGTGTATGGCGACTCTGAGTTAGTTATCAAGCAGGTGAAAGGGGAACACCAAGCTAAGCATCCTCGAATGCGGGCCTACCGCAATTTGGTGTTGGATATCTTGAAAGGACTTTCAGATTACACTTCGACATGTGTCCCCCATGATCAGAGTGTCATTGCAGATTCACTTGCAACGGCAGCAAGTAATTTGAAAATTCTGATGAATTCAAACAAGAAGTTTGAGATTCAGTTAAGCATCGCCCAACTGTCCCTGACAATCAAAGGTATTGGCAAGTGTTTTAATATGATGATGAGATCGATGAATTTATGCAAAATGAAGTCAAATTCAGAGACACTTCTATTGATGTGGAGTATGATGACGGTGGGGCGGATATAGAAGTCAATCAAATGGAAGTTTTGAATCTCAAAGACAACATCATTGCTAAAGGTCTAATACCTTTAGAGGAGTTGTTCGATCATGATGATGTGGCTCGAAAACCAAGCTTGCTACCAACCGAGAAAGGAATTGAGGATGTGAACATTAGATCAGCTGAAAATCCCAAGATGGTAAAATTATCAAAGGCGTTGCCTCCACAAGTAAAGGCAAAGTATATCAGTTTTTTATCCTCTTTTACTGATGTATTTGCTTGGGATTATTTAGATTTGAAGTCATATGATACAAGCATAATTCAGCACGATCAAGCCAAATCAAAAGCCTTTTCGTCAGAAGCTAAGAAGAATAAATCCGAAGCTGCTGCCCTCAATTGAGAAGGAAGTAAATCAGTTGTACAAAGCTGGTATCATAGTCCCCATAAGATTTTCAGATTGGATTTCAAATTTGGTGCCCATGCATAAGAAAACAGGTGAGATTCGACTATCTATTGATTTTAGAAATCTGAACAAAGTATCCTTGAAAGACAACTATCCATTGCCTACGATGGATCACATACTTTAAAGAGTAGTTGGAGCATCCCGCATGTCGCTACTCGATGGTTATTCGGGTTATAACCAAATTCTGGTCCATGAGGATGATCGAGACAAAATAGCATTCACCACTCCGTGGGGAACGTTTCATTATGCAAAAATGCCTTCCGGATTGAAAAATGCTGGTGCAACCTTTCAGCAGGCGATGGATATCACATTTGCTAATGAAAACGATGTTTTTCTAGTTGTTTATCTAGATGATTTGAGAGTTTTCTCTAATTCAGATGAAGATCACCTTTATCACTTGAAGATTCTGTTTTAGCGGAGTAGGAAGTATGCCATCTCTCTCAATCCAAAGAAAAGTTTGTTCGCCATGGATGAAGGCAAGCTTCTCGAGCATATTATCTCAAAGGAGGGCATCCGCTTCGATCCAGCTCGGGTGGAGGCCATTCAAAAGATTAATTTTCCACAAAGTAAGAAAGAAATCCAATCCTTCAATGGTAAGATAAATTTCTTACGTCGCTTTGTGCCCAATATTGTAGAACATTTAAGCGAAATCACGAACATGCTCAAAAAAGATAGTGCAGTAAGGTGGTCTGAGGAAGTAATTAAGTCTTTCAATTTGGTGAAATTAGCTCTTTCTTCAGCTTCGGTTTTGATCAGCCTAGACTACACTCAGGATTTTATTTTGTTTTCATTTGCCTCGGATCATACTATGGCAGCAGTCTTGATGCAGAAAATAGACCAGCTCGAGAAGCCAATCACATTTTTCAGCAGAACCATAACAGATGCGGCATTGAAGTACAATATTATTGAAAAACAGGCCCTTTCTTTGGTAAAGGCATTGAAAGATTTTCGGGTTTATATTTTTCATTCTCACATCTTTGCTTATGTCCCTAACACTGTTGTTAAGGATGTCTTAGTGCAAACAGATCCGGAGGGGAGAAGAGGCAAATGGATTGCTGCCTTGTTGGAGTATGACGTCGAAATCAAATCGACAAAGCTCATTAAAGGACAGGGGGTGGCTAAATTAATGGCTGAGTCAAATTTGCATGCCCTAGACATTAATCTAATTGTTGCTATGTCCGAGGAAGATGAAGAGAATCTGCCCGCTTAGGTATCTAAAATTTTCCTTCTTTCTCCTTGGTATTCAGACATTTTTTATGTACTTCAAAATCTGTCATCGCCACCTGGAATGACTAAGAACAAAAGTAGGACACTGAAATTGAAAGCTGCAAAATTTTGTATCATGAATGGTGCACTCTATTGGAAAGACCCTGATGGTGTCTTGCTCAATTGTTTAGTGGAAGAAGAGGCAAAATAGGTTATGGAAGACTTTCACAAAGGAGATTGCGGAGGCCATCTTTTTTGGAAGACAAGAGCCAATAAAATCTTGAGAGCAGGGTATTATTGGCCAACTCTTTTTGCTGACGTGTACAAAACAGTGGCTAGCTGCCACGAATGTTAGATTTTTCAAGGTAAGAGGAAGTTGCAGCCTTTACCACTCAAGCCCATTGAAGTAAGTGCTCCATTTTAGAAGTGGGGTTTGGATTTCATCGGTGAAATTCATCCTTCTTCTTCAGCGCAGCATAAGTGGATCCTCACAGCGACTGATTATTTCACCAAATGGATTGAGGAAATTGCTACAAGGCAGGCCACTGATTCGATAATTATCTCATTCCTTGAAAACAACATTTTGTCTTGTTTGGGCTGTCCAAATAAGTTGATCACTGACAATGCAGCAACCCTTAAATCGAAAAGAATGATTTACTTTTGTCATAAGTATCAAATCACTTAAGGGCACTTGACTGCCTATTACCCATAAGGTAATGGATTGGCGGAATCCTCAAATAAATCTCTTGTCAACATTATCAAAAAGCTGTTGGAAACTAACAAGAAAAGTTGGCAAAAAAAGCTGGTCAATGCACTTTGGGTAGACAGGGTAAGTCAAAAGAAATCTATAGGCATGTCTCCTTTTGAGCTCATGTACGGTGTGGAAAGAGTCTTCCTGACCTCTTTGGCAGTCCTGGTGGTCAAACTTCTACAAGAAGTAGGTAGCGAAGATGATAGTTTGCAGCGGAGAATCAATCAAATGATTCATTTGCAGCAAACTAGATAAGAGGTATTTCAGAACACTTTCAAGCTGCAAGAAATAATCAAGAGGATATATGATCAAAAGGCAAAGCTGGAGAGGTTTGAAATAGGAGACATAGTGCTGAAATGGGAAACAAGGAACGAAGAGAAAGGTAAACATGGCAAATTTGAAAATCTTTGGAAAGGACCATACAAGATTGTTGCATATCGGGGTCAAAATGCTTTCCTTTTGCAAGAGATGAATGGTGAAGACTATCCTGGTGGACCGGTCAACGGTCGGCTCCTCAAACGGTATTATTTGTGAAATGTTTTCCGTTGACCTACTCATCATTGTATATATCGGTTTGTTTAAATTCCATTGCAAGTGTGTACTGTTTTCTTTCTTCAATTTGGGGCCCGAGGTGAAGGCTATAAAGCTAAGGTTTGATTTAAGTTTTGGTTTGGTTTGTTAGAGTTAGGTCTTTCAGTCAATTTCAATCTTGAAATTGAGTCAATTTGAGTCACATTCAGTCCTGAAATTCAGTCAAAGTGTTTGGTTTTAATTTTTCGAAGTTATTTACTCCATAGCCCAATGGACGAAGGCACTATTTGCTTTCCCAGAGATCTATAGTTCTTGGCACCTCCAAATTGAGAAAGATAATTTTTTTAGTCTTGCCATCAATCGATAAAGATGTCAAGAAGTTGTTACAGGCTAAAATAATTGCTCCTTTGAGATATTCTGAGTGGATGGCTAATTTAGTGCCTTGGAGAAAGAGGAATGGGGAGATTCGATTATGTATTGATTTCCGAAATTTAAACAGGGCATCATTGAAGGATAAGTATCCTCCTAAAATGGATCATGTCTTATAAAAGGTAACATGATCTTCAAGATTGTCAATGGTTGATGGATTTTCTGGTTATAATTAGATTTTGATGCAGCGAGAAGATCAGAAAAAGACAATGTTCACTACTCCATGGGGCACTTTTATGTATGCTAAAATGCCTTTCGAATTAATGAATGCTGAGGCTACTTTCCACAGGGCCATGGATATAGCCTTTATAGGTGGAAAAGAGAAATTTGTGGTAATTTATTTGGATGACATTACAGTTTTATTTAAGCCAGATGAAGAACACTTAAAGCATTTACAATGGGATTTCAGAAAATGTAGAAGGTATGGTTTATCCTTAAACCCAAAGAAATCTCATTTTGCTTTGAAAGAAGTAAAATTACTTGGTCATATTGTTTCTAAAGAAGGGGTTAGGATAGGTCCAAAAAGAGTTGAAACAATAAAAAATATACCTTTGCCAAGGAGTAAAAAGAAGATTCAATTTTTTTTTGGGAAGAATAATTCTTTTAAGAAGACTTATCCCAAATTATGCAGAAATTGTTAAGGAAATTACTGATATGTTGAAAAAGGATGCATAACTGAGGTGGACTACAATAGCCTGGGAATATTTTGCTTGCATTCAAGAAGCTTTTCAAGAAGATCCTATGTTGGTAATTCTTGATTATCAAGATCCTTTTCAAATATTCTCCTTTTCTTCCCCTTTTACTATGGCAATAGTGCTTCTAGAAGGAAATTAGGAGAACAAAGAGCAACCTGTATCATTCTTCAGTAGAGTGTTAAGGAATGCAGAATTGAAATATAATATTTTGGAGAAGTGGGCATATGGTTTAGTAAAATCACTAAAGAATTTCTAAGTTTATATTCTTCAATCTCAAATTGCTACTTAATAATGTTCCTAATGTTGTTGTTAAAGAGGTGTTGACTCAGAGTGGCAGTATTGGAAAAAGAGGAAAATGAATTGCAAAAATCTAGGAATATGATATGGATATCAAGCCAGCTAAGATGGTGAAAGGACAAGGTTTATAAGAAAAATTTAATAGAAGGTAATCATCAAGCTATGGGAATCAACTTGCTGGTCGCAGTTATTGAATCCAAGAGAAAAGGAGAACAAGGTATGAGTAAAGAACCTGATAGAAAACTTTAGTATAAATATCTTTGTTATCAGTGGTATAAAGATTATTTCCATTATATTTGTTTCCTCAACTATCCTTCTTCTTTAGATAGAACAAAATATAAATCTCTCAAAATAAGGCTAAAGAATATGTAATAATAGGTGGAAAGCTATATTGGAGAGATCCAGGTGGTATCTTATGTCTCTGTTTAACTTAAGAGGAGACAATAGAAATTGTAAATTAATATCATGGATGCCTATGTGGTGGTCACTACAATTGGAAAGTCACAGCCCATAAAATATTGATGGCTAGTTTCTTTTGGCCCTCTCTATTTTCTGATGTTTATATATTTGTAAGAAGTTGAGAGAAATGGTAGATATTTGTTGATAAGAAGAAATTAGCACCATTACCCTTGACCCCTATATTTGTGGAAGAACCCTTTTGACAATGGGGTTTGGGTTTTATAGGGGGAGATAAATCTTCCCTCTAGTGGACAACGTAGACAGATTTTGACGGGGTATGATTATTTTACTATGTGGGTAGAAGTTGTTCCAATGAGGAGAGCTAATGATTCAGTGGTAATAAAAATTTTAGAAGACAATATTTTCAGCAGGTTTGGTTATCCTAAGAAGTTGGTAGTAGACAATGCACATGTTTTTAGATATACAAATTTGATTGACTTTTTCTAGAGATATAATTTGATACTGCCTCATTCTACCACCTATCACCCATAGGGAAATGGGATAGAAGAATCTTCCAATAAGGCCCTGGTTATTATTAGAAGGTCGACTAGCAAGTCACCTTTTGAGTTAGTATATGGAAAAGCTGCTTTATTTCCCAGCCAATTAGCAAAATATGTTGTGGCACTTATTCAAGATGTTCAACAACGAATCAAATGCACTCACAAGGAGGATGAATCATTTGGTGGAATTGAATGAAATAGATAATGGGCAATGCAAAATATTATCAATTACCAGGAAAAAATGAAATTGATATTTGACAAGAAAGCCAGAGATATTATTTTTCAGCCTGGAGACTTGGTTCTACATTGGGATGTGAGAAGAGAAGAGGAAGGCAAGCATGGAAAATTTGATCCTCTTTGGTATGTTCCTTTCAAGATAGTAGAAGTTAGAACCAATAAAACCTTCATTTTGGAGAACTTGGATAACGAACTTATACAGCTGTCAATCAATGGGTATTATTTGAAGCACTACTTGCAACATTGACTTCATTTCTTTCCTTCATTGTATATACTGGTGAGATCATTGTGGATATTCGGGAGCCCTTCATTACAATGTTTCAAGCTATAATTTTGATTCCATGCCCTAGGTGAAGGCACTACTTTGCAGTTCTTAGTGTTTTGACTTAAAACACTATCCCCAAGTGGAGCCAAAAGATGTTGTAGCTTGTTTTACTTTTTATATGTGTAGGAGAAATGTATAGATATGTATCAGTTTCAAAAAAAAGAAAAAGAAAAAATATATATAAAAAAAAGAGAAAGAAAGAAAGACAAAAAAATTATTTGATGGTGGATTAAGTTTTTAAATAAAGTTTTATCACAGCATTAATGTAAATAGGTGGGCCCTAGTCGACAACACTATGTCAAAGTTTAAATGTCATTCACATTTTCAAGCATGATGGGAAATGGTAGTGGGGCCCGTGGGATGGAGCAAACCAAATGGCACTACATTCCCAACTATTAGCTCTCCTAGTCCCGTTGTATTTACTTTTTAATGTCATTCCAATCAACAGATCTACGACTAGAATTGGTTGTTGGGAGACTCCATCAGATTTATCCCATACTGGAGTCTTCCCTAGAATGACGTCGGCAAGTGAGTGGGTTTTCGTCAGCAAGTGAGCGGGATGCCTATTAACCATTTTACCATTGTAGTGTCATCTTTTTTATTCTTCCACCTCATCCTCCACGTTAGCCATCACTCCATCCATCTTATTGCCAACTCATTTCTCAATTCCCTCAAAATTATCAATAATTTCGTTTTCCCACCTGTTACTCTATTTTTCTATAAATCATGTTTACTTTACATTTCCCTCACTGTTGTCCTTTGTTCCTATTGTTGAAAAATCAAACTATATAGGTTGCAAGTACAATCATAATCACCGACCACTATTTTGGCATCTGCACAAAAGTATTAGCATTTGGAATTTGTAAAATTTTGAAGAAAGTCATTATCACAGGTTCTACTTTTCATATTCCGTTCATGGATATTGAGAGAGATATTTTTAACCTAGTTTGTTCAATGAAATATATAGATATTTATCATCAAATTTTGTTGAACCAAGCTGAGTCCCCTATATATCTTGTTGTTATTGGGTTTGGTGTCCTAGCTGCTATGATTCCTCAGACTTACATCTTCCCTGAGTTCATAAATTGTCTTGTCTCTGCCCTTTACCCTCAAAAATGTTTTGTTATGAATAAATTAGGGGATTTTTTTTTCAAGTGATAGCCTTGTTAATTCAACAAGCTTTATGATTTCCATCTGTGAGCTCTTACACTCTGTTTTTAGAAGAAGCTATGTTTTTAACTTTCCAAGACTTGATTACTTCTAATTATGATCAACTCAGTTTCTTTTTAATGCCTACTAGAAATGTTTTGCCTATGGAGCCTTCTCATTTTCCTCTAGATACTTTTGTAGAAGAAGTTAGACTCGTGCTATAGATTTTGGCAAAAGTCTTAGGAAAGGAGGATACAAACACCATTGATAAAGCCATTTTAGGAATCTTTAGTTTGATGATGAACCCAAAAACATTTTTTGACATACCTACCTTATGGGAAAAAAATGGTAAATTCTCAATTAACAGATCTTCCACTCATTGGTTGCCTTATATTTCCATCTCTTGTTACGTATATCTTTTCCTACACTCATGTGGTAAGGTTCATGCATTTAGGGTTGAATATCCTAGACCCTCATAAAAATAAGCAGTCAATTGTATTTTGGACTGTTGTGATAAGAAGCACTAGAAATGGCCAAGGATTGATGTATTGTTCTTCTTCTTTCCTACTAGTTGTTTATTCAATTTTGAAAAATTCTTCTCCACCTTGTTTTTTACCAAAGCCTCAATCTTTACTTCAGCTCAGTAAAGATGTCAAAGTTGGTGATTGGTTTCAATTTGAGGATTAGTCAGAGACTGGATTATATGTAGTAGGAGTTGTCGCTTTCAGACATCCAACTTTTGTAGCTATGAGATTATTTTCGATGGAGTTCAGTAGGCAGATCTTGAATGTAGATCAAATACACTTTGTGCTAGCAAAGAAGGGGTGCTTATTTAAATTTCCAAAGATAGTGGGACCTTTCATTGTAAACAAAAGGAAAGCTACACGAGAGGTTCATAAATTACTTTAAGAGATGGATTTACAACTAGGTTAAGTGAGAATATGACCCACATAAAATTATTTCAAAGAGGAGGGTAGAAAATGCTTATGCTCCCTTTATTCCTGGAGCCAAACCAGAGATGGAGAAATTAGCCAATGGAGGCAAAACTATCTTATCAGGAGGAATGGGAATCGAGACTCCTCATCAAAGTGAGAAAACTTTAAAAAGAAGCAATGAGGATGTCATTAAATTATAAGAAGAAACAAACAAAAGCTCAAATAAGGCTAAGTTGTATGAAATTGGCAGTTCATCATCACTTCTGTTGCAATTAGGAGAAGTTCTTTGTACACCTTCTTCTCACGTTCTAGAAGAAACTGACCAAAGTTCAGTTGAAATGATTAAACAAATGTATTCTCAAATTGAATAAAGAAATAAAAAGATTAGAGAAAATATGGAATCCGAGGTGGAGACACAATTTGTTTCAGATTTTCAAACTAGACTTCTTTCAGCTATGGATCTGGAGAGAAATCGGCTTAAACTAGCTTTCTCTCACCCTTCTACCTTAAGTTTATCTTCTTCTTATGGTTTCAAGACTGTCAAATTGACACTGGATGCTATGGAAATCCCTCTGCCTGAAAAAATTAATTTGCATAGGAAAACTACGGAATTGACTTACAGTGATTTGAAGAAGACCTCCTTGGCTTCCAGTAGACCAGAAACTCTTTTAGAAAAGGTGGTGAATCAGTTAAATTTAGAAAAATATAACTCAAGATATTTAGATTCAGAATGAAGAGTTGAAGAAGATGATTACTAAGCTTGGATTAAATCCAAAGGACATACGTGTTGTTCAACAATTGTTGTTCCACAATTGTTGCAGGGAGAAGAAACGAAAGTCCAAGTATTAAGAAAGAAATTGAAGATGCCTACAATAGAACACATAATAGCACCAAAAGTTGCAAAGGTGGAAAAGGAGAAAGAATCTTTCACTAAGGAGTTGATAAAAAGAAATGATGATATTTATAAGCTGAAATAAATAAACATTGTGGTGCAACAAAAGATTGACTCTCATGTTTGTACTATTATAATACCAGCTGATTTGGAAGACCCAGCTGATAAGATGACTAGAGTCATGACCAAAATAAAGATTTCTCATTATGAAATGAATAAAGTGAAGAGAGACTATGAGACTGCATTGAAAATTAGAAAGTCCAATGAAAGGGAAATATCGATGTCTAAGGAAAATGTGGACGAATATAGAAATGAATTTCAAGCTGATTCCCAGGAAATCAAAGAATTAAAAGAGAAGGTGAAGGGAAAAATGTCCCTTATTCAGGCCAGAGAGATTCTATGGAATGACATAATTCATACTCTTAGAGACATTTGGGAATCATTTTCCATAGTAGAAGAAAAAAATATCATCATCAGAGACTTAGAAAATCTTATTGTTGCAAATAAACAAAAGTTATAGCAAAGAGCTCAGTTCGCAAAGAGAATTATAGATTTCCTTAATTCACGATCTTCTTAGAAATTGAGGGAATTAGGAGTTGAAGATAGAACTGAATATGTGCTAGAAATAAACAAAATTATTGTGAAGAACCTCTACAGGAAAACAACAGAGACAAAATTAACAAAGGTCAAGGCAATTGTAAAGAAATTCAACATTGATTTTGGTAGGAGAACAAAAGTAGGTTTGCCTTCATGTTGGGACCAACAGGGTAATTTATTAACCTGGAAGACTTATGAGACTTTGTTGGTGGAAGAAAAAAGAAAAATTAGATCAACTCATGAAAGGACAACAATGTTGAAGGGAGCAGCATTTGTCAACTATTTGCAGAGAGATTTTCAGTTGTTTTGGTTTACGAGAACTCTTTTTGTGGACAAACCAACCTACAATAGAATTACTAAATTTAGGATGGAACACTCAAAATCTGACAAGAATCCCAGTCCTGATACAGTGATATGGAAAAAGTGTAGAGAGTGGATGTCACCATCAGTAGCTACTACAGAGGGAACAACTTCATCTGCAATGCAATCTTAGATCACCAGATAAAGTAGTGACACTTGTCATACAAAATTGTGTCATACATTTTTGGGTCATATATTAATATTTTATGTTTTCATAATATAAAGTTGAAAAGAAATATTAGTTTTAAGGTAGTTTAGGAAGTTATCTAGTTTTGGGAAGTTAACAGTTTTCTAACTGTCTTTCTGAAATTTTGTGTAAATCTTATTCAGAAAGAGAAGTGAGGGTTCTGAGTTCTCTACCTCAGAAGCAAAAAATACCTGTATCTTTTTATCTTCACGTGGAATTGAGTAAAGAGTTTGAAGTGATTCCAGGCACCTCTTGAATACAAAATGTTTTTCCCTATTATTCCATTTTATGTTTTCTTCATAGAAAACAGTAATGAAGTTGTTAGTCTTAATATTACAGTTCTGTAAATCAGTTTCCTATGATTTAAAGTTAAGATTCCTTAATCATGTGCTCCTATTTCCTATACAAAATACTCTACTAATTACATTTTCCTTCTAAAGTTGAAAAAAAGATTCTGCATTAAGCATCCTGTGTTGGAAGATTTCCACTATCATTCTGTCTATTCTTTCATTAATTTTGTAATCAACATTAGAAGGCCACTTTGAACAATTGTTTCTTTCAGTTGAAGACTAAGAAGAATTGCCTTTAAATAATGATCTCTGGGGTTTGAACAATGGGACAACCAATTTATCTTTTCATTGTTTTGAATAAATGTCTTTGGCACTAACCTCTCCTCAATCAGAGGTTGTCTTCCAAAGTACAACACAAATCCTAGGAGAAAACACTAAGCATGAAGATGAGACATATTCCCTAGCTACATGATAAAACCCTAAATCTCTAGTTTCATGATGCCCTAGCCTAGCTAAAATTCCCATGAAACCCTAAATTGTTTATGATGAATGGAGGAGCCTTTTCCATGAAACCCTCCTAGGCTCATGTATGCATAAAACCCTAGCCGTTGACCTTATGAGATAATGATGCACAGATGATTGCTGGTTAAAAACTAATATGAAGCCCTAGCCTTCTTAACTGATGTGCATGATGCCCTAGTTGTAACAACCATGGTAAAATTTTCACGTAATAAAGTAAATAAATGCAAAATAAGACAATGGGTAAGGGACATGTATTCCAAGTTGGATGTTGGGAAAAGATATCCTAGTGGGCATCACTATATGTGTTTTTTGGCTAATGAAATTGGCAAAGGCAAAGGCATTAAAAATAAAAAAGTCATTTTTGGCACATTTTTTATGAAAATAAAGGAAATTAGGAGAAAAGTAAGATGAAAGGTCACAGGTTACACGTGACGAGGAAATTGAAGGAAAATAATGGAAAATGATAAAAATATAGGCTTCATTCATAAAAAGGATTTTGAGATCAGTTGGCAGGTCTTGACGGTGTAAGCTCTTGGCTAGGAAAATTTTGGAGCTCTCTTATTATTCTATCTCTCTATCACTCTTGGTCACTTAGAGTTTTCATGGAGCACTCTAGCTTTGGATCAAGGAAGGAAAAACAGGAAAAGGGAAAGGAAGGAAAGCAAGGATCAAGGAAGGAAGAGTACGATCAAGCAACTTCAGAAGGAATACTTGCAAGTAACCTTTTGCATGTTTGATTTCCTAGATGGTTTGGACATGCACGGATTTACATCTTGGTGTATGGTTCTCTTGTTGTCAGTGGCATGGTTTTGCTAGGTTATGACAGTGGATTTCAGCCTAACCTTGCATTTTTTTGGATTCCATGGTGTGTTGGGATGTTGATATTAGTTTTGAGATTTGGAATTGTCAGATGGATTTCAAAATCCAGGGTAGAGGTGGTCTCAAGGGTCATTCGCAAAGGCCTAGGAATCCCTTGACCAAATTTGTAAGGATACACGATAAATATTGAGGGAGCAGTCTTGGTTCAGGGCTTAGTGATCCGGGTTTGGATTGTGGTAAAGCCTAAGAGACTAGGATATGGAAAATTCTTCAAGGATAATGACAGATTCCTGATGGAATTCCAAGTTCTTTTTGGTTGTGACCATAGCACCAGTTTTGCTGTGATCACAGTTCGATGAGAGTGGAGGTGGTTTAACTTCTAGATTCCATTGGTTTTTCTTGGATTGGTTGTTCAATGAGACCCCACATTCATGCTTGGAATATGGCATGGGGGTGACCGGAAAAGATACAGATTTGGTTCGGCCACGTCTATGGTTGGGTGGTACGTGGAAGTCTTGAACCTGGTCAGATTTGCCTATGGTTAATAAAAGTTATGTTTTCTTACCTTTGTAGTGATTTATATGTTGATTTAATGGTTGTCATCTCTATGATATTCACATAGTTTATTGCTTGTTATAAGCATTCTTAGATGATTGGTTTATGTGATGGTTATTTCATGTATTTACTTGTAACTATTAAATGGATGGATACAAGACCTAATTGATGATTTAGTAGTTTAATGGAGAAGGACGTAATCTTGTTGGTTATGTTTCAGAAGTTGTTTCAGTCATTTATGCTTTGTCTTGTATCCTAGACCCGTAGGTTGAATTGATGAGAAGTATTTGACAGAATGTCAGTCCCGGTTGGGGATGCTCGGGTCTGGTCTTGAGGTTGATTTTGATTTAACATATTTTTTATCATGTCCTTATTGAATTCTAAAGTTTGTATGAAGTTATGGGTATAGGTTAGGATTCTGGGCTAGAAATGCAGCTTAAATCTCGAAGGCATTAGCACAGAACTGACAATTTTGGTCGACAGTCACAGGTATGCATTCCTATGAGAATGAATTTAGGGTTTTGGTCGCTCCCTTACCCATAACATGAGAGCGACTATGGCCTAAGAGAAGCAGAATAGTAGTGGTACCGAGGGACAATGTGTTTGAGTGGTTGATATTTCTCCTGATCGTTTTGTTGATGATGTTGGATGATTGTATGTGATGTTCCATCTATTCCACTTACTTAAGGTCACATAGGAGGTCAAATGTGATCATAGTAGCCTCTTTTTTCATATTTACCCCGGTTGGCGTGGTTACTTTGGTTAGACCTAGGAGGGGGTGTTACATATTGGTATCAGAGTGGGTTACACTCACTCTGGGTGATATCTAATATCAAAAGAGTGGTATCAGATCATGGTTGCACTCTCCTTGGGTGAATGTGTTGGTCATGCATGCATGTCAGTTCCATCTATGTCTCTTACACTTGCATTCCATGTGCTTATTGCATTGCATAATGATTGATCATGGTTGTAGTAAGGCTGTCATGAGGAACTTGATGTTGATTTTATGAAATACATTGTTAGGAGTATATGACTAATTACATGGGTATATGAAACTTGATTACATCCTTATATGTTGGTTTGCATTCTTGGTTATTTGATTACATGCATCGCTCTTGTAGGTTGATTACAAGAATTGATCGATTATGCTCAACTACATGCAATTATGTGTATGTGTAGTTGATTAAGCATTGCTTATGTAGGTTGATAGTTGCATGAGGCAGTGTGTACAATGGAGTAATGGTTGTGGTCATGCATGTATGCTATTGGTTATATTTATGCATGAATAGTAGGTCAAACATGCCCTTTGAAGTCACATTATGCAATTTAGGTCAACAGGGTAATATTGGTATGTTATGATGCTAATGTGTTGGCTAAGATAGAGTAGAATATGCAGAGCATCATAATGAGGTTACGAATTGGACTTTCTGATAAGACAAGATCGTCATACATGTATTGTATGTTTGGCATGCAGGTATGTAAGTCAGTGATTGTTATATGCAATAGGTTTATATATATTAGGGTTATGTACATGTCTTGTGATGTTATGGTTACATTCATGATAGATGTTAGTTGATTAGTGTAGCTATATGCACATGTGTTGGATAGTCAAGAATGATAGTAACCTATAGTTGTATGCATTGCTATTGCTGTTCTATATTAGATAACCCAATGATTATGTTATATGTTGTTGATGATTATATTATATGTTAACTTGGTGTTGTTATATGATAGTTAGATTGATGATTAGGTTATATGTTGTTGATGAGAATGATATCTAGCTTGACGATTAGGGTTATAAAATTTATACCTTGATGTTATATGTATCATGCTAAATGGATTAGCCCATGAAAATGGTTATGGTTATGACATTCAAGTATGAGCCGATATATTTGTGATATGGTGTTGGACTAATCCAGATTGACTTTTCATATGTGTTAATGATAATTGTGTATGAGTTATGATGTAAACATGTTAGCTAGTGACTATTCTAGATATCATGATATTATTTATGTTTGAGTTGATATGTTGTGAAGTTATATTGTGCTAACTAGATTGATTGTCCAGACAAGATAGCCTCCCCTGAGACATAGTAAAGTACGAGTATGCTTATGTTGTATATTTGGTGCTTGACTGTTTGATTATCTCGTCTAGTTGATTTATTTAACATGGTATATAGCAAGTTGGTCGAGAGTTCTATGAATTTCATAATATGACTATGTGTTCAAATGATCTTGTTTTAAGATGATTGTGCTAATATATATGATTTAAGATAACTGACATGTAATTGAGTATGATAAGTGGTAGTTGTAGCATTATGTATTATGACTGATGACAATGGGTTGACTATGGATTATGACATGATTGTTAGTCTTGGTAAATGTTTATTTTGAATTGATAAATATGATTGTCATGATATGTGGAGCATGTGGTTGACATGTGTGAGCAGTTGCAGGAAACATGCTTGGTATTAGCGTGACGGGGTAATAATTGATGTGTTTATATAACTAAGAGTTGGGTGATGTGACAATGCATAGTAAGCCTCGATTGCAGCAAGGAAAAAGGAAAAAGAAAGGAATTGGGCAAGAATTTATTTGGCCATGTTTGGAAACCCTAATTACAAACAAATGAGTCCTTTGCATACAGGGAGTCTTCTTAACCATAATTTTGTTGACATTATGTGGATATGTTCTAGATTCATGAACATGTACTTGACAGGTATGCAAGATAGTCTCTAGTTACAAATGGATATGTCAAGATAATTGGATTCCCTTGAAAGATGGTGTGGATGTGTTCAGTTGCAAGGAAGCAAGCTTGGCACGAGAGGATAAGGTAACTGATGTATTGTTATGTTTATTTATGCACTAACATTATGTGTTTATGGTAGTATGATGCAAGGAGTTGCATGGCAAGAGAGATTTCCATGAATCTTGAAGAAGGCTCAAGTTGAGCTTTCCTTTCGAAGCATTGGGAGCTATGGAGATTGAGTGATGGTGTTTGTTGTTAGTCTTGTGCTTTTGGTCTTTTGTGATTGTTGCATGCGATTTGTGATTTTTATTGTTTGGTGCATAGCTATGCCACTGTTAAGGTCCCACACTAACCCCCTTATTTATGTAATAGGATCGAGTCATAGTTATAGTTAAGTAAAGATTCAATAAAGCCCATATTAATAATTGTAAGTGGTTAACCCACATTTAATGAAGGGACCACAGTTAGTTGAAAATGGGCCATGGTATTGGATAGATGGTATTAATAAGAACCATAGTATTGCCCCATGGTATTGCATGTATGAATCCTATATAAAGGATAGAGACTCCTCTCGAGGAGCATCATGTCTTATTTTGTATTGAGATCTGCTCTATTGAAGGTTGCCCCCTCAAAGAGGCAAGTGAACATTGCTTTCTGAATAATAAAATACTTGTTGTTGTTTCTCATTGTTCTATGTTCTGGTATATTTCTTCGAATATTTGGTATTCTAGTATCGTCTTGCAGGTTAAGAGAATAACAAGTGGTATTAGAGCACTTTCTAGGGCTGTTGGGATCTCCAATTTTTAGCAATTTTTTTTTGGCTAGAGACGTGTTCCGACATCTTTAAACCGAGGGATCTGTCATTGAGTGCATAAAATTGCAGATTTGGGGAGGCATGGACGCAGGAAATACAAGAGGTGGTCACACTTATTGGACTCCCTTGTAACCCATGTGGGTACCCCTTCGAGTAGTAGCACATTAGACTGAACCGCACACGAACTGTCTTCCAAGTACCCTTTGGGTATATTGGAAGGCCCCTAGCTCCCTTGACACCGCACCATAGATAAACCATCAGCCGTCTTACTACTATAGTGCACCGAGAATAGCACTTGGAGAGATTACTCGCATGTACGATGGGGTAGTCAGGTTGTACAACTAAGGGTATGGTTGATCCTCCTTGGTTAGTGTCTTGAAAAATTGGGCCGAGTACTACTGTCAGACCCTTATGTATATTGCGATCTACAGCACCTGACACTCTTGGAGACTATAGTTCCCTTCTTTATCTCTGGATCATGCATAATCTTAGCCAAATCAAATCTCTTAAGTGGGGTTTCGTTGTAGCAATCAGTTCCATCGTTGAAATCTATCAGAATAGGCATTCCGATCTATTAGATCCATCAGATCTATGGCAGCAATCAGTTCTATCATTTAGATCTATCAAATCAACCATTCAGATCTCTCAGATCCATCAGATTCGCCACTAAGATCTAAGTATTGTGTGGGTTCCTATACTTGGGTGTAATTTTCGTAGGACTTTTGGCAACATTGACATTTCTAGGATTCAGTTACTGCAATATTCCTAAGCAAGGAGTAAAACTCCATTAGGAGTAAAAAAAAAAGTTTGAGACCACCCAGGGCACTTATTGGTGACTTAGCCCATAAGAATCAAGACAATGAGCTGAGCAAGGTGGTACCATTCAATTGTTAGTGAAAAAAAATTCAAGCAGTCCCAAATTTCAAGTACATCGGCTCGATGCATGGAACAAACTAGAGCTCAAGCTATGGTGAATGAGAAGATGGACAACCTTGAATCAACCTTGAAAGAGATCGTGTCGCAACTGCAGATATTAAATGCACAACTCTCTAAGGGTAAGGTGGAGGCACGCAAGGAGGCATATATTGGCAATGAAAATAGTGAGGGTGAGTGTAGCCAGCCTCTTCACCTCTTTCGCACCCACCAACAATCCCACCCTCGACCACCCAAGCTGGACATGTATAAATTTGATGGCTCTCACCCAGCCGCATGGATAGCACAAATGGAGCAATATTTCACACTGAATTACATCCTGGATAATGCAACTCATCTTAGTGTGGGTATCATGTATTTGGACAATGAAAGATGGCAATGGTTGCAATGGCATCAATGTTGCTATGGAAGGCCCTTGACTTGGGAGACATTAAAAAAAGATCTTATGGATCGCTTTGACCATGAATATGACCTTTTGGGTCATCTCACTAAGCTCTGACAGACACGAACAATGAATGAATATATGGATTTCTGCACTGGAGGTCTACACGATGAGTTCTACGTGGAATGTTTTGTCAGTGGTCTCAAAGAAGCCATACAAGCCCACATCCGACTACACCACCCTAGCTCATGGCTGCATGCCTACAGGATAGCTTGTGAATTCGAACATGCCTTAGTGGCCCAGTCCAATTGCCCAAATTTCATCGCCAAGGGTTTCCCCCCACAAGCTCTATGCGCTACTCAAACACTCAAGGTTCAAAAGGTGTCACCAGCAGAAATGGCGAAAAGAAGAAAGCAAGGATTATGTTACTACTGTGATGAGAAATAATCCCTCGTGCATAAATGAAAGGAGCCCAAATTCTTTCAAATTGATGCTACTGATCACAGTTCATCGGAGGAAGCCCCACCACTTGAGGAACCAGACGAGGAAGAAAAGGACAACCAGCATGACAATGTACCAAAAGAACTAGTTATCTCCCTGCATGCTTTCGCAGGGATTTCTTCACCTCAAACTCTCAAAATCGGAGGTTTTATTAAGCATCAACCAGTAATTGTCTTGATTGATAGTGGAAGTACACATAATTCTATTTATCAAAGTGTCGTGGAAGTATTGCATTGTTTTGTCCAAGCAATTTCTAACTTCTAGGTCCAAATTGCTGATGGGGAAACAATGAAATGTGAAGGCCGCTGTGAAAATGTCAAAATTGAAATGGGGGATTATCAGTTAAAGACCTACATGTTCTCCATACACATGGGAGGGTGCGACATTGTCCTTGGTGCCGAATGGCTTCCCACACTTGGCCTAATCACAATGGATTTCCAGGAGTTATATATGAGCTTTAAGCAGAGCAACCACATACATACCCTCCGCGAACTCCAGGTGGGAGCTCCCTCTATCATCAGCTCACATCGGATGGAAAAATTGTTAAGAAAGGGAAACCATGGAGTTATAGCTCAATTTAATGCCATCTAGGCCTTTGAACCCAATTCTCTTCATATTCATCCTGAGATGCAACAAATCTTAAACAACCATCTGCTAGTCTTTGACAAGCCTCATGAGCTTCTGCCCTCGAAAGGAAAACATGATCATAGCACGACTTTGGTCCGAGGGGCCCAACCACCAAATGTGTGCCCATATAGATATCTGTTCGTCCAAAAGAATGAAATAAAAAGAAATAATCAAGGATCTCTTCGAAGCAGGCGTCATTCGTCCCAGCATTAGTCCTTATTCATCGTCAGCGGTCATGGTGCTCAAGAAAGATGGGGAATGGCGTATGTGTCCAGACATCAGGGCCCTTAATAAGTTCACAGTCAACGATAAATTTCCCATCCCTGTTGTTGATGATTTGTTGGATGAACTAAATGGGGCTCAATTCGTTACTAAGCTCGACCTTCGCTCAGGCTACCACCAAATTCACATGAAAGAAGTCGACATTCCAAAGATTGCTTTTCGAACTCATGAAGGCCATTATGAGTTCTTGGTCATGCTATTCGGTCTTTGTAATGCCCCATCCACTTTTCAGAGCCTTATGAACCACCTGCTCAAACCATATCTCAGAAAATTTGTCCTTGTTTTCTTTGATGATATCCTCATCTACAGTCGCACCTGGGCCAGACATCTTCAACATGTAGATCTACTCTTGCAATTGCTCCACAAGCATAAATTATTTGTTAATATGTCCAAGTGTTCTTTTGGCATGGAAGAAGTTGAGTATTTGGGCCACATTGTGGGTGTGAAGGTGTTAGGGTGGACCCCAAAAAGACCTAGGCAATGCAGGAGTGGCTTCAACCTAAGACCTTGAAGAGCCTAAGAGGATTTTTGGGTCTCACAGGCTACTATCACAAATTTGTCCACAATTATGGTTGCATTGCTAGGTCCCTCACTCAAATCCTCAAGAAAAATTCATTCCTCTAGAATGATGAAGCACAACAGGCCTTTATAGCTCTCAAACATGCCATGTGTTCCACTCCAGTCTTAGCACTACCTGACTTCACCAAATCTTTTGTGATTGAATGTGATGCTTTGGGTACAGGTATTGGGGCAGTCTTAATGCAGGAAGGTCGACGCTTGGCCTTCACGAGCCAACAACTAAGTGGGAGGAATCTAGGACAATCTACCTATGAGAAGGAGATGATGGACATCTTAAATGCAGTAGATATCTGTTGACCATACTTATTGGGGCGACGTTTCCAAATCAACATAGACCATCAAAGCATTAAATATTTTTTGGAGCAGCACCTATCCTCGCCACAAAAAAATAAATGGCTCGCAAAAATGTTGGGATATGATTATGAGATCATTTACAAGAAGGGCATGAAAATATTGTAGCAGATGTGTTATCCCGCCAACTTGAGGAGGAAAGTACCCTACTCGCAATTTCCCTTCCCATTCCAAAATGGATTGAGAGGCTCGCAAGGAATGGTTTTCACATCCCTAGCTCTCCCAACTCATTAATCAATTGCAGGCAGATCCAAATTCCACAGCGTGCTACTTGTGGTAGGATGAGATTCTTTGCTACAAGGACAGAGTTGTAATATCACCAACTTCCACCCTCAAAAGTGGCATTTTGGTGGAGTTGCACTCATCTCCGACTACAGGACATTCAGGCTTTCAGAAGACGTATGCTTGCACTTGAAGATCATTTTTTTGGACAGGCATGAAAAAGGAAATTCTTACTTTTGTAGCTGAATGCGACATCTTTCAATGCCACAAAGGAGAAACAGTCAAATCCCCAGTCACATTACAACCATTTCCCATCCAGACCTTAATCTGGACAGAGGTTTCTATGGATTTCGTTACAATTCTTCCAAAGTTAGGAAACAAGTCAGTCATCATGGTGGTTGTGGACAGAATTTCTAAGTATGCTTAATTTTGCACCCTACCCCACCCTTTTACACCAACTTTGGTCACTAAATCTTTCATGGATTAGATCTTCAAATTGCATGGCATGCCCACTTCCATTGTGTCTGATCGTGACCCAGTCTTCACCAGTAACTTTCGGCAGGAACTCTTCAGGCTACAAGGTAACCAACTACAACTCAGTACTTCTTATCATCCACAAACTGATGGTCAAACTGAAGCAGTCAACAAATTTTTGGAAACCTACCTTAGGTGTTTCACTTCAGAAAAGAAACATCTCTAGGTACAGTGGTTACCTCTAGCTGAATGGTGGTATAACACCAGCTATCATGCCACCACCAAAATGACTCCATATGAAGTAGTTTATGGTCAACTCCCTCCTTCCCCTACTTGTTATATCAATGGATGCTCGAAGGTACAAGCAGTGGATCAAGTCCTACAGAACCACACAACCATGTTGGCCCACCTGAGAGAGAATCTTCATCAAGCTCAAAACCACATGAAGCAACAGGTAGATCAACATCACTTAGAACGCCAATTTCAAGAAGGGGATCGAGTATTTTTGAGGCTGCAACCATATAAGCAAACATCACTCAAATCCAAGGGTTGTCAGAATCTATCTCCAAAATTCTACAGACCATATCAAGTACTTCAGTGCATTGGAGAAGTTGCCTACAAGCTAGCTTTGCCACCCACTACAAAAATCCATCCAGTCTTCCATGTCTCATGCGTCAAGAAAGTGATTGGGAACAATTACAGAATTCAAATTGGTCTACCTGAACTGGATGAAGAAGGGTTAATCTGGCTCCTACCTGAATAGGTTCTTGACACACGAGAATGGCACCTGCGTGGCCACATGATCAAGGAAGTCCTTGTCAAGTGGAAAGACACCTCTTTGGAAGATGCAACCTAGGAACCAACCACTATTGTTCAGAAGTTTCCGTAGCTTCAACCTTGAGGAAAAGGCTATTCTTATGGGGGAGGGTATGTTAGGGTCCCACCCTAACCCCCTTATTTATGTAATAAGATCGAGTCATAGTTATAGTTAAGTAAAGAGTCAATAAAGCCCATATTAATAATTGTAAGTGGTTAACCCACATTTAATGAAGGGACCACAGTTAGTTGCAAATGGGCCATGGTATTAGATAGATGGTATTAATAAGAACCATGGTATTGCCCCATGGTATTTCATGTATGAATCCTATATAAAGGATAGAGACTCCCCTTGAGGAGCATTGTGTCTTATTTTGTATTGAGCTCTGCTCTATTGGGGGTTGCCCCCTCGAAGAGGAAAGTGAACATTGCTTTCTGAATAATAAAATACTTGTTGTTATTTCTCACTGTTCTATGTTCTGGGTATATTTCTTCGCATATTTTGTATTCTGGTATCGTCTCACAGGTTAAGAGCATAATAGCCACCTTACTACAGTGTCGTATTGTTGTTACAGGTTTTCACGATCTTCTTCTTGTTTGTTTCTTGGGTTTCCTTTTATGTTTTGAGTCTTGTGAATTGTTTGGGAAAGAGGAAAGTTAGTGGATCTTAGGGATAGTCATATGGTACCCAAAAGATAGGGTAAGACTCAGATGAAACTTTGCGCATGAGTAAGCGTAGTGGAAGGTAAGACTATGATAGCTGGTTGGACTAGTTGGTCCATAGTGGTAAATGGATGGTGGCAGTACAAACATGTGAAAGGTAACTAGAAAAGGTAAATTAAATGGATCTGAGGTGTTGGATACCTTGGCTATGTTGGGAACCATTGTTCTCAATGTTGTGCATGTTGTGCATGAATAAGGAAGTTCTCTTAACCTAGACCTTATGTTATCTGGTAATTATTTTATGTTCATGATTATGTTGATGTGTATACATGTATACATGTACGTATGTATGTCGTTGTCTGATAGGATGATGATTATTTTATGCTAATGATTATATATGTATGTATGTATGTTGTCATTGTCTAACAGGGTTGTCAAGGATCATTCTTGTTGAGGAATGATTTCTTATGCAGGTAAATGGCATGAAGAGATTCCTTTTTCATATGGAATCAAGTGAGAAGAGTAGTCATGACAAATATACGAGGTTAGTATCATGTGGAATAGAATTGATATTGTATAGTTGTATTATGCATATGTTTACGACAGGTAATTTGGAAGGATACATAAGCAAAATGAAAGTGGTGTGGTTTACAACATGTTGGGAAAAGCATAGATAAGACACTAGGAGCAAGGTTTCTTGGTACAGGCAATGTGCTTTTAGATGTGAGGTACTATTGTTGTGCATATGTTGTACATGTTGGATATGCAGTACTATGTACATATGGTGTTCTATGCATGTTGTACATATGGTGCTATGTACATATGGTGTTGTGTGCATGATTGTACAAGTGGTGTTGTGAGAATGTGGTCTCGTGTACATGTGGTTTTGTGTTCATGTGGTGTTGTGTACATGTCGTTCATGTGATGATATGTACATGTGGTTGCATGCACATGTCGTGCATGTGATGTTGTGTACATTTGGTATTGTGTACACATTGTATAGTGGTGCAATGTACATGTGGCATTGTGTACACATTGTGCAGGTGGTGCCATGTACATGTGATGATGTGCACACATTGTGTAGGTGGTTGGAGTGTACATGTGGTACATATGGTAATGGTGTAGATTTATGTATTGCATGGTGTTGTATGACATGTGTAGTTGTATGTGCGCGGTGCACACATGTGTATGTGCACATGGTTGAGGGGAAGGAACTGGGTGTTTTTCTTGTGTGGAAACCAATCCAGAGTGTGTATGAAATAAAGACAAAGGTAGAAGCTAAGGATTGATGAATGGATAAGTATCAACATTTTATTTCAGTTTTATTATTCATGTGACTTATGACTATGTTAGATGATTATTATACGTGATCGATGATTCTTATTTATCATAGTTACATGTGACTTATGAAGTTGATATATGATGGTTGTGTTTTGAGGTAACCATATGTGATATGTTTATACATGAGGTTTTGATCAAGAATAGTTTGACTTGTTGTGATAGGAAGCAAACATAATTGCAAATGTACCTTATTGATGAACTACCAATGAGGTATGATTCAAGGTTATTTCAATTTATTTGAATCTAATGGAAGTTATGTGCTTGGAACATGAATGCATGAACATGCCTAGTTTATTGTTTGAAATTGACTATAGCAATCGGCAGTAGTAGTGAAAGAAATTGGAACATTCCGTAGTATGTTGGTAGAGTACTTTAAGATCAGGGCCATTGTGGGAAACTGGTACCCAATATTGTCCATTGATTTACATGAGCATGCTATGACTAGTATGATGGTTTTGAGGCAGGTATATGCCTTTGTTTTGTATCTTCTAATGCGAGGAGGCCTTGCCAAGGGGTGGATCACTCGGGTTAGGGGATTCTAGGGAACTTGGAAGGTGAGTAACTACATAGAAGGGGGTGACCGTATTTCCTGAGGGACTATGTAGTAGAGAAGGGAAGGTCACGGTTATATTGGTTTGGTCATTAGCATTTCCAGATGGAATCAAATGCACATTAGGCATGTGCCCTAGCATAATGAGTCAATAACTATTCACTAAGATGAAAAGTGGTGTAGGATTGTAACGTTGGAAATTGGATGCAACTTTGCCTGTGACAGTGGATTCTAGAATTCCTAGGAAGGAGGTGAATCCTAGAATTACTTTAAGGGTGGAGATGTGATCCTATGGATTGCCTTGTTAATTGAAACATGCATCATATCCTTTTATTTTTTGGTTTAGAAAATGTGCATATGTGGTTATTGTAAATATTGTAATGAGTTGTGTTATAAAGCTCCAATATGCAGTATGGTTATTATTTGGTCATGTTTTCATGATGTTTTACTTTTGAGCAAGTCATTCATTGTAAATACTACAACGAGTTAAGTTATAAAGCTCCATAGGAAGTATGCTTTATTGTCAACATTTTTGTTGAGTTCTTGGTGTGGTTTAACACTAAGGATAGTGTTCCCCCAAGCGGGAGGGTTCTGTAACAATCCTGGTGAAATTTTCATGTAATAAAGTAAATAAAGAAAAAATAAGACCACGGGTTAGGGACACATTCCAAGTTGAATGTTGGACAAAGATATCCTAGTGGGAATCATTTGATGTGTGTTTTAAGGAAATTGGCAAAGGCAAAGGCATTAAAAGGAAAAAAGGAATTTTTGGCACATTTATTTATGAAAACAAAGGGAATTAGGAGAAAAGTAAGTTGAAAGGTCACATGTTGCATATGAGGAGGAAATTGAAGGGAAATAATGCAAAATGAAGAAAATACAGGCCTCATTCATAAAAAGGTTTATGAGGATTAGTTGGCAGGTCTTGAAAGTGTAAACTCTTGGTTAGGGAAAGTTTGGATCTCTCTCATTATTCTCTCTCTCTCTCCCTATCACTCTTGGTCACTTAGAGTTTTCTTGGAGCACTCTAGCTTTGGATCAAGGAAGGAAAAACAAGCAAAGGGAAAGGAAGGAAACCACGTATCAAGGAAGGAAGAGCAGGATCAAGCAGATTTAGCAGGAATAGTTGCAAGTAACCTTTTTCATGAGTGATTTCCTAACTGGTTTGGACATGCATGAATTGGCGTCTTGGTGTATGGTTCTCTTATTGTTGGTGGCGTGGTTTTTCCACGTTATGACAATGGATTTTATCCTAGCCTTTCCCTTTTCTGGATGCCATGGTGTGTTTGGATGTTGATCTTGGCTTTGAGCTATGGAATTTCCATATGGATTTCAGAATCTGGAGCATAGGTGGTCTCAACGTTCATTCCCAATGGCCTAGGAATCCCTTGACTGATTTTGGTGGGATACATGGTAAAGCCTGTGGGAGAAGCCTTAGTTTAGGGCCTAGTGATCTCTGATTGGATTGCGATAAAGCCTGAGAGATAAGGAAATGGAAAATTCCTCAAGAATAATGACGAATTTTGAATGCCATTCCAGGTTCTGTTTGGTTGTGATTGGAGCACTGGTTTTGATGTGATCATGGTTTGATGAGGGTGGAGGTGGTTTAACCTCTAGATTCCCTTGGTTGTTCTTGGATTAATTGTTCTATGATATCCCACATTCATGCTTGAAATATGGCATGGGGGTGACTGGATGAAAGAGAGATTTGGTTCGAACATGTCTATGGTCGAGTGGTATGTGGAAGTCCCGAACCGGGTCAGATTTTCCTATGATTAATAAAATATAACTTCTTTTACTTTTGCACTGATTTATATATGGATTTAATGGCTTTCATGTCTCTGATATTTACATGGCTTAATGTTGGTTAGATGATTGGTTTATGTCATGGTTATTTCATGCATTTACTTGTAAATTTTAAATAGATGGAGTCAAGACCTAATTGATGATTTAGTAGTTCAATGGAGAAGGGGGTGATCCTTCTTGTTATGTTTCACAAGTTGTTTTAGTCATTTATGCTTCTTCTTGTATCCTAGACCTGTAGGTTGCATTGATGCCAAGTGTTTGAAAGAATGTTAGTCCCAACTGGGGATGCTCAGGCCTATTACTAAGGTTTATTTTGATTTAATATATTTTTTATCATGTCCGTATTGAATTCTGAAGGTTGTAGGAAGTTCACGATAGAGGCTAGGATTCCGGGATAGAAAAGTGGCTTAAATCCCAAGGGTGCTGGCACAGAACTAGAAATTTTGGTCCATAGTCGCTGGTAGGAAGGCCTATGAGAGTGAATTTATGTTGTTGGCTACTCCCTTGCCCATACCATGAGAGAGACTATGGCCTAAGAGAAGAAGAATAACAGTGGCAGCTAGGGACAGGTTGTTTGAGTGGCTAACTTCTTTCATGAGGGTTCTGTTGATGATGTTGGATGACTGTATGCGATGTTCTGTCGATTCCACTTCCTTAAGGTCACATAGGAGGTCAAATATAATCATAGTAGCCTCTCTTCTCATGTGCTACCCTGGTTGGCATGGATACTTTGGGTGGACCTAGGAGGGGGGTGTTACACTAGTCTTTGGAATGTTCGGGAGATTGTTGGTCAAAGTTGTCATTAATGTCAATATACCATTTTTGGAGTTGGAAAATATAATTTTGATATATGAATAACCCTAACCTCATGAAAACCCTAGGAGAAAACCCTAAGCATGAAGATGACACATATTCCCAAGATAAATGATACAACCCTAAAGCTCTAGTTTCATGATGCCCTAACCTAGCTAAAATTCCCATGAAGCCCTAGATTGTTTAAATGATGAATGGAGGAGATTTTTCAATGAAACCATCCTAGGCACATGTATTCATAAAAACCTTGGCTTTGACCTTATGAGATAATGATGCATGGATGATTGTTGGTTGGAAAATAAGATGAAGCCCTAGCCTTCTTGACTAATGTTCATGATGCCCTAGCCTTTGTTCCTTTTGAAATCATTAAGCCCTAATTATAATAGGTCCATTCCATGAATAAATAAGGAGATTTAATCTAAATTCCCATAATCCCTTAATCTTAATAAACGAAGAAAAAATGTGGCGAAACCCTTATAATGTAAGTCATAAACTTGAAGGCCTAAGAAGGAGCCTTGTCATTGTCCAAAACATAAAATACTAAAGGCTACCATGAAACAAATAATGATGATAGTTCACAACTATAATTTTTTTAATGGAAAAATGATCTCATTTAAGGATGAGATTGATATTATCTTGTAGAGCACAGTTCCCCCTTTCCAACGAGCTATTACATGCTCTCTAACTCCTCTTAGACTGAGAGAAAATAATTGTTTAAGATGGAATGATATATTTTCTATCCTAGCCGACCTAAACCTACTTATGCAAGTCAGACATAGCTCCAAGAGATGTGTCCTTTCATTAAAGGTAAAAAACTGTATAAATATAGGTTCAAGCTCTTCATTTCATCATTAAATTTTAGTGAAGAACACCACAGGAATTTAGAGAGGAGGCATAAAAACGACAAGGGGGAAGAGGATAATAAATTTTGAGCTAATTATGTTGTTGAGGTTTCATTGATTGGGTATACCTTGAAGAGGCATAGATCTGTGAGCAGTCAAACTACAAGATAGTGATATTCAATGCTTTAGACTCACCTTGGAAGCCTCAAAACTATGAACAATCATCCTAGTCACCATTTGAATAGGCTCGAACTATGTGAAGGCACAAACATGTGTACATTAGCTCGGACCTGAGAAGAGGAGTCTCAGACTTATGAAAAGGAGGCCTAGATTAAAAAACTTGGATTGTTGAACATACATATATCTCATACCTTTGATCGGGCAGCTTGGTGATAGATCAACATACAATCACTTGATATCTTAGACAATAAACATAAGCTCAAACTTTGAGATAGAGAACATTCCTTTCCAGAGGCTCAATTAATAACTTACCTGTGGTCATCTCTTGGAATCTTAGATTAATAGCCCAGAATAGTGGACAAATATGTGATTTGGAAGTTCAGATATCTTGTGGAGACCTTTGGTAGCTCATTTCAGAGACTCAAATTTGTTACCTGAACTTGGAGAGGGCTCGGTTTCATTCATGGAGAAGCAAAAATCAAGGAAAATCAGTTAGGTACTTCACCTCACCTCAGTCTCAAGCTTGGACTACATTGTAGACTTGTGCAAAGGAACTCGAACCAGTGATAATTACGACTACAACTAGGATACCATAGCGACCTGTGGAATCACAGACTTTGGAGCAATATATGTTATGCCTATGGAAGGATTATTAAGGAGGCTCGAAACTACAGTAACATAAATACTCAAAGTTGTGGTTATTCAACCTATTAAGACTTAGTTTTGAAGTCTTGTACCAGTGTATCTGAACATACTTGAAGAGTAGTTGTTAATGTTATTTTTGGAATCTTGAGCATCCATTGAAGACATTTTGAAGTTTCCTTGGGAATATTTTTGAACTGTACTTGGAGCAGACTTTGAGGATAGTTTAGACTATATATATATATATCTTGAAGAGAAGAATTACCAAAGAATTATTGAATATCCCTTGAAGTTTGGAGGGAAAATCCACTGAGGACAGTGGTGAAAGTTCTTTGAAGCAGACTATACAATTAGAGAATTAAAAAAAAAATGTGAAGCACTTGGAGAAATGTTTGGTGTATACCTTGAGCAACTTATTGAAGACACCATGATGTAGTTTTGAAGGCCCTCATGATGTAACTTTGAGGAAACTTGTTGAGAAACATGAAGAGTTGTGGAGACACCTACTAAGAAGACAGAGTTGTCATTGATGAAGTAAGTGCTTTGAATATCTATTGAGGGAAGTTTTGTAGGTGTAGATATTTCTAGGGCTTGTTGCAGAAGATATTGAGAGCCTTGAAGAATCATTAAACTTGTCTTGACAAATTGAAAGAGTGGGTTGGAGCCGTATAGGATAGGAGTCTTCAAGAAGACCAGGTTGGAGGCCGTACCAGTGATAGGGTTGGACGCCTAGAGGTTGGAGCCTCATAGAGACAAGGTTGGTGCCTTGGGAAGATAGGGCTAGAGCCCTAGAGGTTGCATCCTAGAGAAATCCAAGTTGGTTCTTGGAAAAGTACAGGTTGGAGCCTGGTGGATTGGAGATTGATGTCTTCATCTAGGGTTGGAGTACTAATTATTATTTTACTTGATTTATTGTAAAGAATAGGATTGGAGTCCTCATTATTTCTGATTAATAAAATTATTATTTTATCATTGTTTAGTTTCTGTTCTAATTATAAGTGATCTTAACTAGTCAAAATAACAATTGAAAAGAAATATTGATTCACCCCCCCAGTATTTCCAACAATTGGAATCAAATCCAGTACCTTCACTCAAAGCCTAACAGCTTGAAGGTAGATCCTTAGATCACAAATGGCGAAGTCAAGGAAGAAGACTTGCAAACTCATCGAAGATGTCACCTCCTCAGTGAATAATCAAATTGAGAAAGCTCCATTGTTCAATAGAGATTTTGATATATGGAAGGCAAGAATGAATACATTTTTAATGGCTCAAGATTTTGAAGTCTGGAATCTGTGATTACTGAAATCATGATGGAAGAATATTCCAAGGAATATAATGCAAAAGTGATAAAGGCAATCTTGAGTGGGCTACGAGATCCTATAAAGGCCAAAGTGGAAAAATGTTCATCGACAAAAGATATGTTGGAAAAAATTCAAGATCTTCACTCAAAAGGAGCATTGACCATGACCACTAATCAAGAAGATGATGGAAAGAAAGAATGAAATATAGAACCCATAAAGAAAGTTTAAAACAAGAGTGAAGACATCAAGGCTAAGGAATACCTAGAAGTTGAATAAAATGAAGAAGATCTCAAAGAATATCTCAAGGAAAAACTTGTAGCTTCCCTAGAAGAGATTAGCAGTTTAAAAAAGAAAAATTAGGAGCTCAAGAAGCAAGCACAAGATGGTGACCATGACCAAGGAAAATTTTAGGGGCTAATATTCGCAGGTGGGCAAATTTTTCATGTTTTTTCCAAAAACAAAAATCGCCAATTTCCCATTTTTTCTTAAAATGATTCACACAAATTTTATTGTACACCATTATTTTACCTTAAAAATCACCAAAATATTATATAAACTAATACAAAATCATTGGAAATCTAAATATTTCTACAAAAAAATTAACAAAAATTTTATAATTTGCATATTAGGGACTAGTAAGAGTTGCCAAGCTTTCTAAACTTTAAGATTAAACTTCCATCCCTAAAATTTTCCTTGACTGTGACTTTGAAAAGACAAGGAAGTAAGTTGGCATTTTCAAGCTTCAAGTACAAAAAAAGCATGAGGAGCTAACCAAGCTAAAGGAGGAATTTCATCAAAACAAGAAAAGGCGTCATGAAGAAGTCATATCCATGAAAAATCAATTCGATAAAGCAAATAAAAGGGAAAACATGTTGTCAAGCTACCTTGAACAATGGCATGAGGACTTGAACAAAATTGAAGCAAAAATTATTTAATACAAGGAAGAATTCTCCTCCCTTAAATCTCAACTAGAAGAAGCAAAGAAACAAGCACAAGGAGATGAAAAGGTGATGGAATCTTTGGCACTCCTAGAAGGACAAGTCAACGAAGCAAAAAAGGAAATAAATGCCATGATATGCAAACTAGAAGAAAAGGATGAAGATATCTCCAAATTAAAATCAGAAATCACCTCACTTAAGGTCCAATCATGTGAAGCAATGATAATGAAGGAAGAAATGGAAAACCATCCAAAAAAGACAGATGAAGAATGTAATATGATGAAAGAAGAAATTGATCTCCTAAAGAAAGAAGTTGATCATCTAAACAAGAGTCTAAAGAGCTCTCAAACCAGAGATGACATCTGAAGTCATCAAATATCTCCTCTTAACAAATCAGGTCCTGGTTATGCAAGTGAACCCTCAAACAAGAATGATGCAAATCGTAATGCTTCAAACAACAAGGATGTGGAGAAGCTTGGAATAAATATCGATGCCCCTAGTTCCAACAAAAGCAAGGGGAATAGTCAAGATGACATTGGAAGAAACCCTATTCCAAGAAGATATGAGATGGTGTCAAGAATGATAAAGGAAATAAATTTGGTCAAAGGATTCCAATATAGAATAACTTTAGAAGTGCATCATGGAAATCTCCATCCTCCAAGTACCAAAGTATATTTTTTGGTTATTGCTATTCTTGTACAAATTTTGGCCATACGGAAAAGGATTGTAGGGCATAATACAAGGTTAAATATAATGGCCCCCATCAGTCTCCTAGAAGCAACTTTGCAAGAAGAAACCATCCATCCTCATCTATGTACAGAATGGAATGCTTCAATTTCCATCACATTGGACATATGGATCATGATTGTAACTTGAATTGTGTCCCTAAACACGCTAAAAACATGATTATCAAGAAAGAAAAGAAAGTTACACAAGTATGGAGAAGGAAGAAAATTGGATCATAAAGCCTCTTGAACACAAAAGAAATTAAATAATGTTATTGATCTAATGAGTGCATCTTTGGCAGATAGGATATTTCAAGTTTTGATGATGAAATTCTGCCAAAAAGGAGACCATGCATACTATTAGGGGAGCTTGTGATTCTTGTCTATTCTTGAAGAAGCTATCCATGAAGAGGCATATGAAACCCATCTGTTAATGAACAATCGTCTCTTGATAAGATCATATCTCGGGAGTAACTCCATTTAAGAAAGTCATGATATTGTGCAGATGTCTCCTCTTGATCAAAAGGCACCAATCTTTCCTGTCTTAAGAAAAAAGAAGAGCTAGAGGAGTTTATGCAGGCAAGGGGAGCTAGTTGATCATCTACATAGATATTTTCATGAATTCATGAAAAGGATTAGGAGGATCAAGTCCATTAAGGAAGAGAAACATATCAAGAAGAAACATGTTAAGGGGAGTAAAGTCAAACACTATAGATGAAACAGATCTATGACATGCATGCTTACTGTTTGGGGCAACATAACTATTATGGAGAACTATCATTGATGAAGAAAATATGATGGAGACACATATCAAGAAGCAAATTGATAGTGGGAGTACTTGGGCATCCGATTTTCCATTGATGTCAAAGGGGGGGGAATTATTGAAAGGGAAAGAATATTGCCATCAAAGAAAAACGGGGGGATTGTTGGTCAAAGTTTTGATTGATGTCAATATGGCATTATTGGAGATGGAAAATATTCTTGTGATATATGAATAAACCTAACCTCATGCAAACCCCAAGAGAAAACCCTATGCATGAAGATAATACATATTCCCTAGCTACATAATAAAACCCTAAAACTCTAGTTTCATGATGATCTAGCCTAGCTAAAATTCCCATGAAACCCTACATTGTCTATGATGAATGGAAGAGCCCTTTCCATGAAAGCCTCCTAGGCACATGTATGCATAAATCCCTAGCCTTTGACCTTATGAGATAATGATTCATGGATGATTGTTGGTTGGAAAATAAGATGAACCCATAGTCTTCTTGACTGATGCTCATGATGCCCTAGTCTTTGTTGCTTATGCAATCATGAAGCCCTAATTCTAATAGGTCCATTCCATGAATAAAGAAGGATATTTAATCTAAATTCCTATGATCCCTTAAACCTAATAAATGAAGAACACATTTCAAGGAACCCTTATCTTGCAAGTCATAAACTTGAAGGCCTAAGAAGGAGCCTTAACATTGTCCAAAACATAAAATACTAAAGGCTGCAATGAAAAAAATAATGATGACAATTCAAAAATACAATTTTAGTGATGGAAACATGACCTCATTTAAGGATGAAATTGACACCAACTTGTAGAGGACATTTTCCCCTTTCCAACGAGCTATTACGCACCATCTAAATCCTCTTAGACAGAGAGAAAATGATTTTTTAAGATGAAATAATATATTTTCTATCCTACCCAACCTAAGCCTACTTGTGCAAGTGAGCCTTACCTCCAAGGGATGTGTCCTTTCGTTAAAGGTCAAAAACTGTATAAATACAGGTTTGAACTCTTCATTTCATCATTAAATTTTGGTGAAGAACATCGCATGATGTCAAAGAGGAGGCATAAAACTAGCAAGGAGGCCAAGGACAATAATATTTGGGCCAATTTTGTTGTTGAGGTTTCAGTGATTGGGTATACCTTGAAGAGGCTTCGATCTGTGAACAGTCGAACTACAAGATAGTGATCTTCAGTGCCTCAAACTCACCTTAGAAGCCTCAAAATTATCAATAGTCAGCTTGGTCACCATTTGAAGAGGCTCGGACTGTGTGAAGGCACAAACTTGTGTGCATTAGCTCAGACCTAAGAAGAGGAGTCTCGTACTTGTGAAAAGGAGGCCCAGATTAAGAAACTCAGATTGTTGAGAATACATATACCTCATACCTTTGATTAGGCATCTCGGTGATAGATTAAGATACAGTCACTTGATATCTCACGTAGTAGACAAAAGCTCAGAATTTGAGGCAAAGAACAATCCTTTTTGGAGGCTCAATTAATAACTTACATGTGGTCATCTCTTGGAAGCTCAGACTAATAGCCTAGAACAGTGGACAGAACTATCACTTGGAAGCTTGGATATCTTGTGGAGACCTGTGGTATCTCATTTCAAAGAGTCAGACTTGTTACCTAAACTAGGGATTAGTTTCACTTATTGAGAAGAAAACATCAAGGATAGTCAAATAGGTACTTCACCTCACCTTAGTCTCAAGCTTTGACTACATTGCATACTTGTGAAAAGGAGCTCGGACCAGTGATAATTATCACTATAGCTAGGATACCACAATGACCTGTGGAATTGCAGACTTTGGAGTAGTATTTGTTAGGCCTATGGAAGGATTAGTAAGGAAGCTTGAAACCATAGTAACATAAATACTGAAACCTATGGTTATTCAACCTATGAAGACTAAGTTTTGGAGTCTTGGACCAGTGTAGCTTGACATCTTTGAAGAGTGGTTTTTAAGGTTATTTATGGAATTTTGAGCATCCATTGAGAACATTTTGAATCCACCTTGGGAACATTTTTGAATTGTACTTGGATTAGCCTTTGTGGACAATTTGGACTATATATATCTTGAAAAGAAGCATTACCAAAGAATTATTGAAGATCCCTTGAAGTTTGGAGGGTAGATCCATTGAGGACAGTGGTTGGCAGTTCTTTGAAGCATGCTAGACAACTAGAGAATTGAAAAAACAATGGGAAGCACTTCGAGAGTTTTTTGGTGTAGACCTTGAGAAACTTATTGAAGAAACCATGATGAACTATTGAAGGCCGTCATGATGTAACCTTGAAGAAACTTGTTTGGGAAACTTGAAGAGTTATGGAGGCACCTACTAAGAAGACAAAGTTGTCATTGATGAAGTAAGTGGTTTGAATATTGATTGAGGGCATCATTGTAGGTGTAGATATTGTTAGGGCTTGTTGCAGAAGATATTGGGAGCCTTGAAGAATCATTAAACTTATCTTGACGAATTGAAGTAGTGGGTTGGAGCCTTAAAGGATTGGAATCCTCAAGAACACCAGGTTGGAGCTTGTACCAGTGATAGGGTTGGTTCCCTAGAGGCCGGAGCTTGATAGAGACAAGGTTGGTGCCTTGGGAAGATAGGGTTGGAGCCCTAAAGGTTGGAGCCTCGTGAATTCCAGGCCAGTGCTCGGAAAAGTACAAGTTGGAGCCTGGTAGATTGGAGATTGATGCCTTCATCTAGGGTTGGAGCCCTAATTGTTATTGTACTTGATTTATGGTAAAGAAGAGGATTGGAGTCCTCTTTATTTCTAATTAATAAAATTATTATTCTACCATTGTTTAGTTTGTGTTATAGTTATAAGGTATCTTAAGTGGTAAAAATAACAATTGAAAAGAAATACTGATTCACTACCCCTCAACATTTCCAATAGTACTCTCGATGAGACACGAATACCACTGATGGAAAATGAACATCAACTTAAAGTGTATGGGAAACCACAATCCAAAAAAGGATTTATCCCAGGGTTGACGCAATAAACCTATATAAAAGTTGTAGAATGAGTGGATATTCCACTTCCTTCAACGACTCTTTAATTTTTAGTCCAAGATTGTAAAATAAAATTAAAAAGGGAAAAGATCTCGCAGCTACCGATACTAGTAATGTGATAAAACCAGTATCTCGTTGACATTACTATAAATAAGGACTTCCAATTTTGAAAACTCTTGTGAGCACAATTGGACGATTTGTGTTGGAAAATAGGGATTCTTACTAGTAGAATTCATTATATATATATAGCAAATAAAGGTTGTTTCCACGGTTTCTTTTTACGTCATTCATGTGATCCATTTTGCACGGAGATATGATCCTTGTTATTCTAAGTTTTCTTAAATGGAACGAGGAAGCGACAAATTGTTCATAACATGACCATCACCATGAACTATGTTGGATCAGGTGCACAACAAATAAATTAAACACACAGCAGTATTCAAGCACATAAACACAAGAATTAACGTGGTTCACCCAACCAATCTGGGCTACGTCCACCAAACATAGGCATCAGGAATATATTAAATAAATTGGAGATTACATCAAGAAATACTCACACTCTCTTAGCAAATCATCCGAATGATTGCCTGTTATATAGCATAGAGAATCTAACAGCCTCATAACTCCCTCACATCAAATATAGGAGGCGTTAACTGCTTCCCAAAAACCTGGAGCTAATCTAGGAACTGACTCCCTATTGTTGTCATCCTTCAGAGATTTTTGCCTATTTGACTTCAAACAGAAAAATCTCAACAATCTCCACCTTGACAACAATTCGCCTGATGCCCTTTATTATTATGTTATATTTTCTGCAAGCCAAGAGAAGCCAAACACCAGCATAGCTTCTCCAACAAAACTGGTTTCGTGAACATGTCTGCACAGTTCTCCTTTGTATGCACCTTTTCAAGAGAGACTCCCTTTTCAGTGATAACCTGTCTTACAAAATGGTACTTAATTGGAATATGCTTTGATTTACTATGATAGGCCGGATTCTTAGCCAAATGTATTGCACTTTGACTATCACAAAGTAACCTGATGTTGTCCTGTAACCTACCAAACTCACCAAGCAAACCTTTCAACCAAACCACCTCTTTGCAAGCATGAGAAGCAGCAATG
>APFE030947716.1:117778-152624 GCA_000404065.3 Pinus taeda | reverse complement strand
GCGATGGTTTTTGGTCCATGGTATTGGATGCTTCGACATGTATAAATATGTATTGTAACATTGAAAGGAACATAATGAAAAATCAAGCTGGTAGTCCCAGTTTTAGGATCTAGGGGAAAATCTATGGGTATATGTGTTTTATGTGTTATGCTCTTGCATTGTTTATTTTCTGTGTTTAAGAATTCGTATGCAGGTAATTTCTGTACAGGGTTAAAACCTACACAGACAATTGTCCAATGACATTAATGGTAGGGTTGTCTCTTTTGCGCCTCCCTCGATGTTTGAAACACTTATTTTTTATTAGCTTGTTGCAAATGGGGAAATATTTGGTAGCATGGAGAAGTGGTATTTTAACACACAGATTTTTCAACTCATCGAGGCGTTTAGTCTATTCTAGGGTGTGCTGGACTGGATGGGTTAACCTTTTAGGAAAGGGGGGTGGATTCATTCTAGGCACAATTTCCTCTCTTTCCTCCTCACTCTCCCTAAGTGGAGATGGATGTTGGTTATCTAGTAGCACTCTCCCATACCTAAGCTTAATCTCACGAATTTCCATAGCATAGGTAGGGTAGGATGCTTCTCTAATGTAGACTTGTTACTCCTGTCTATTGTTTGGGTTTAAGTTTGGTTGGGTAGGCATCTGAGGTTGTTTAGGTGGACCAGCATGTAGGATTTGTGTGTGAGATGGAGGTGAAGGCAATGTAGGTTTTAACCCCATACAGAAATTACCTACATACAAATCCTAAAACACAGAAAATAAACAATGTGAGACAATAACACATAAAACACATATACATAGAGATTCTCGCCTGGATCCCAAAACCGAGACTATCAAATTTATTTTTATTATGTTCCTTTCAATGTTACAATACATATTTATACATGCTAAAGCATCCAATACGATCGACCGAAAACCATCACATCCAAAACCATGGATCGAAAACCATCACATCCAAAACCATGTGCAAAAAATCATGCACAAAACGATAAGTAGGTCCGCCCAACCTAATATAGGGTCCAAAAAGCAAACTTTTATGGGGCGTTGCCCCGAACCTGACAGACTGGGGTTACTTTCACCCCTTAAACCCCTTGTGACTCCCCCCGCTACACAATTGGCACAATGAAGGGGGGGGCTTCGCTGCCCTTCTAACCCCCCCAATTAACTGCGTGGACTAGTCATGGAAAGAATATAACACAACCCAACATTCTCCCACTTGTTTTCTTTCTACAGGGGGCAACAAGAGAGCTTAGTCATTTATCCAGCCCTGCAACACCCATTGTTTCGCTACACCAAGAGAACTTCTCAGCTCACAGATTTTTTCAATGCATCTGCAGTATTCTTCAAAGTGTCCACCTTTACCAGCAACACCTTTTGGTCTTCTATCATATCCCTCACAGAGTGATACTAGAAATCAATGTGCTTTGTCCTTTGATTATATGCAGGGTTCTTTGCCGAGAAAATTGCACTTTTGTGGTCACAATCTATCCTTATAACTCCCTATACTAACCCCATACTTGAACATAATCTCTACAACCAACCTGCTTCATTGTTTGCATGAGTGGCTACCATGTATTCTACCTCTGTAGTTGATAGTGCCACTACATATTGTTTCTTACTCATCCAACTGACTGCACCTCCAAATGGGTCAAACACATATGCACTTGTACATCTTCTCTGATCTAGATCTATAGCCCAGTCTGCATTAACAAAGCAATGAATATCCAAAACTTTGTCCAATCCTGGTCTTCCTTGGTAGCACAAACCATAATCACTAGTGCCACACAAATACCTGAAAACTCACTTCACTGCTGTCTAGTGCTCCTTCCCTGGTTTTGACATAAACCTGCGCAATACTCCCATTGCATGTGCAATGTCTAGTCTAGTACAAAACATGGCATACATGAGGCTACCGACTTCACTTGCATATGGAACATGGGAAATTTCCTCTTCCTCTTCTTATGTCTAGGAACACTGTTCAACAGATAACTTTACACCTATAGGAATAGGAACCTTCACTGGTTTACTATCCTGCATATTAAACCTCAACAATATTGTCTCGACATACTTCCTCTGGTTTAACTAAAGCTTCTTCTTTGTCCAATCTCTTTTAATTTCCATGCCCAAAATATATTTTGCAGCACCAAGATGTTTCATGTCGAATTTGGAGGACAAATGGGTCTTCAAATCCTAGATAATTTGTTTGTCATTTCCAACCAGAAACATATCATCCACATACAAGACCAGATAAATAACATGGTCACCAATTAATTTAAAGTACACACAGTGATCTACTTTGCTTCTAGTGAAGCCAAGTCCCCGTATAAATGTATCAAATTTCTGATACCACATCCTTGGTGACTGTTTTAACACATACATATACTTCTTTAACTTGCATACCAATTCTTTCTTACCCTTCACCGCAAAGCCTTCAGGTTGCTTCAAGTAGATCTCCTCTTCCAGATCCCTGTGAAGAAATGTTGTCTTCACATCCATCTATTCTACCTCAAAATCAAAAGCAACATCAACAAATAAAAGTAATCTAATAGAAGTTACCTTGGCAATATGAAGAAAAATATCACCAAAACCAATTCTCGGCACCTAGGAATAACCTTTTCCTACCAACCTAGCTTTGTATTTCTCCACCTTTCCTTCTGCATTTGTCTTCTTCTTGAACACCCATTTGCTGCTAATGGGTTTCCTTCTAGTTGGCAACTCCACCAAATCCCAAGCCTCATTTTTGTGCAAAGATGCCATTTCATCAACCATGGCCTCTTTCTAGAGTTTTCCATCCTCTAAATCTACTGCTTCCTTCACAGTTCTGGGATCATCATTAGTAATAGATAAAGAAAAATTTGAACAGAAAGCAATTGGACTAGAGTTTGTGGCTCTTCATCTTCTAACTCCTCCTATGTTGTAGAGTTTGATTCTTCCTCCTTTAGCTCAAACTCTATCTTCTCAGGTTCCTTTGGTTGGACTTCAAGTTTAATAACATCTTTCACCTCTGTGAACACCACATCTTAGCTATACACAACCTTCCTTGTTACTGGGTTCCAAAGCTTATAACCCTTTAAACCATCCTTATTCCCAATAAAGATGCTCTTTTTGGATTTACTATCCAACTTGGTTCTTTTCTTCTTTGGAACATGTACATATGCATCACATCCAAATACCTTCAGATGTGAAAGAAAAGGTTTCTTACTAGTCTATACCTCTTGTGGAGTCTTATCTTCCAATGCTAGTGAAGGTGATTTGTTGACTAGGTAACATGTAGTCTCCACCGCCTCTACCCAGAATTCTTGTCCTAACTTGGCACCACTGAGCATGCTTCTTGTCCTTTCCATCAATGTCCTGTTCATTCTTTCTGCAACTCCATTTTGCTGAGGTGTATATGAAGTAGTCTTCTACCATGCTATACCACACTTCTTACAGAATTCTTCAAATTCCTCATTGCAAAACTCTCCACAGTTATCTGTCCTCAACACCTTTATATTCTTCTCTGTCTGGTTTTCCACCAGAGCCTGAAATTCTTTAAACCTGTCAAAGACTTTAGATTTATTCTTAAGGAAATATATCCATGTATTCCTTGAGAAGTCATCTATAAATGATACAGAGTACACAGACTTACCTAGTGATGAAACCTTCACGGGTCCAAACACATTATTGTGTATAAGCTCTAATATATGTTTCGGCCTCTTACCACAAGAGGGGAAACTCACCCGATTCTACTTCCCATATACACAATATTCATAGAAATCAAAATCCATAGAGCTATTATTCATACCTTCTACCATACCTTTAACATGAAGTATTTGAAGGCCATTCTCTCCAATATGTCCAAGCCTTTGATGCCATAGCATGGTCTTCTCTCCAAAGACCACTAGATTTTCTATTCCACTTTCAGGAACCACAAAACTGTCACATCCATCAATAACAATGCTACCTTGCAGCTTGTACATAGTTCGAACTTGAACTCCCCACATCAATACCAATGCTCCCCAAACCATTTTGTAGGTATCCTTCTTGAATACTATTTTTACACCGACATCATTTGGCTTGCTTACAGAAATCAGATTTCTCACCAATGCAGGAATATGCAGAACACTTAGAAGTGTTCTAACCCTTCCACCTTGCAACTTGAACTTTAATTTCCCACAACCAATGATTCTAGCCTTCCTATCATACCCTAAGAAGACATCACCACTATCATATTTCTCATACTTGCAGAACCACTCTCTATGGGGAGTGAAGTGAAAGGATCCACCTGAGTCAATCAACCATGCCTCATGACCTACATGTGTACTTGAAGAAGCTAATTACACATCCCCACCTTCATCTGAGGTGGTTTTTGCCTGTGCAGAAGGAGCATCATCAGATGCCTTTCCTTTATTAGAAGCTTTAGATTTAGAGTCCATTTTGTAGTGCCCTTCCTTTCTAAATTTCCAGCAAACCACCATTACAGGGTTTCCTGGAGATTTATATCTCCCTCTAGATTTAGATATGCCACTAGATGACTTACTTTTGTTTCTGTTCTGGGACCGTCCTTGTACAGACAAGACATCACCATTTTGTCTCTCCATATTTTTCTGTCTCATCCGTCAGTAAGGATGGGACTATTTCATCAAACTGCAAGGTAGTTGTATTGCTACCTATTGCAATAACCTGACTATCCCATGAATCTAGTAGAGAACACAACAAACTGATGCACTTATCTTCATCTGAAATTTTAATATCAATAGATAATAACTGACTTACCACAGTATTAAATGCATTCAAATGCTCTGTCATCGAGTCTCCATCGTTCATCCTTAGGTTATACAAATTTTTCCATAGGAACAATTTATTGACTAGAGACATAGATTGGTACAAAGTCCCTAACTTGTCCCACAAAGCCTTAGCCGTAGCTTCCCTTGATACACTCATCAATACTGAATTTGAGACACATAATCATACTGTGCTCTTTGCCTTCCAATCTAACTTCTTCCATTCTTCATCGGACACTTCCATTGGTTTAGTACCGATATCTACCATGATCCATTGATCATTATCCATAAACAGATCCTCCATCTTGAGTTTCCACAACTCAAAACTCTAACCATTAAATTTCTCAATCTCTATCTTTCCACTGCTCGCCATCTTCTTTCACCACCAAAATTGATCTCACAGATCTCCCACTGAACAGGGTCTACCACAGGCACAAGCAAAACCCCTCAGTAGTAAAGGCGTCCCCTTCATGTCAAAATAGCTCCGAGACCAAATTCAGGTTTTAACTCCATATATAAATTACCTGCGTATGAATTCTAAAACACAGAAAATAAATAATGCGAGAGCATAACACATAAAACACATATACAAGGAAATTTCCCCTGGATAACAAAATCGGGACTACCAGCTTGATTTTTTATTATGTTCCTTTTAATGTTATAATACATATTTATACATGTTGAAGCATCCAATACCATGGACCGAAAACCATCGCGTCCAAAACCATGTGAAAAAACTAATGCACAAAACCATAGGTAGGTCTGCCAAACTTAATATAGGGTCCAAAAACAAAATTTTCTGGGGTGCTACCCTGGACCCCATAGGGTGGGGTTAGCTGCACCCCTCAAACTCCCTGTGACCCCCCTGCTATGCAATTAATGCAATGAAGGGCGAGGGGGAGCGAGGGGGTGGGGCTCTACCCCCCTTCTAACCTCTTGGTTAACTATGGGGACTAGTCATGGAAAGAATATAACAGAACCCAACAGGAAATAAAGATGAAGCTTGGTTGAATGGGGGCCTCCACCACTAAGGTGGTGCATTCCACTGAGGATATGAAGGGGTATATGCCTGAAATGGTTGGTTTGTCAATTGGAAATGATATTGAGGTGAAAAATACCAGGGAGAAGGTGTAGATAAGGAAGGATGAGCTAGGGGGCACTAAGGGGGAATGGATGTGTTTTAAGTAGGGTTGTAATATGAATAAGATGACCCTTGCATTCCCTATTGGTATGGTAAAGGTCCATGAGGCCTCCTCTAATTAATGTAGTAGAGTTATCCAGTGACCCCTTCGGTTCCCTGATACACAAATTTTAATCTAGGCAGAGAAAGGCACTTGTCTGTGGAGTGGTCTTCCTCACAGACCAAGTAGATTTCTATAAGGCTCAATGGACATTCATTCCTAGGGTGCCTACTTTTGCATCTATGGTAGAATATGGCTAATTCTCTCTCTATCTCCTCCTACTTCCGTTTGATTTTCATAGTGTCTATTTGCAGAGCAAGGGTTTGCAACATTTCACTCTTAAAGTCTTCCAACATGTTCCCAATTTCACTTTTTATGGATGTATTGGAAGAGGATGAATTGGCCACTACTTAACTAGACCTATCCTTGTTTGTAGCTTCCCTAGAATGATTCTTGAGAACTGTCTTGATATCATCATAGGGTAACTGGTAGATGTCCCCTCCTGATAGTAGGTTTAGGGTTTCTAGAAGGTCTTCTCTAATCCCCTTGAGAAGGACTAAGTTAAGTGATTCAGGATCAAGTGTGCACGCGACCCTTTTATGGCTAAGCTAGAGCCCGTCGTCATAATCATCTAAGGACTTATCATGTCCCAAGGTCATTCTAAAAATTTCCTCTTTGGTATCTTTAGACCTACAATAGTCTCTATACTTGTTGTTGAAATCTTGTTGCATTTGGGCCCAAGTGGTGATACTATCCCTCAGTAAACCCATGAACCAGTGCAATGCTACATCCTTGATAGTGGATGGGAATAATTTCAACTTCTGATCATCAGAGGTGTAATCTTAAGGTCTGCATATGACAATAAATTCTAACAAAAAAGTATATGGATCTTCTGAGTTCAAGCCATGGAAGTGAGGAAGAGAAAAGGGGCTTATGTATTTCATCTTGGTATCCCCATTAGTTTGTCAAATGGGAAAAGAGCCCTCAATTCTTTCCCTACCTCCCCTTGCATTTCTATTTTCATCCATTGTGTCAGTTGGAATGGTTTTCTTCTTCCCCTATAAGCTCTTTAGAAATCTCTAATTGTTTTCCTATGGAGTCCTCTAGCTCACAACCACCAAAGAAGAGGGAAGTTTAGTTGTTTGAAGTGGTGTGGGTATTTGGTAGAAATTTTTGTAAGTTATCCCTATTCCTACGAGGCTTGAAAGGAGTGTTTATTTTCTTTTTGAGTTTTAAACTAGCAGAATTGAAAGAAAACAAAACTGAATTGCAACTATTTACTAAATGAAACTAATTGTAGAATGAAAGAGATAAGAAAAGGAAGAAAGAAATAAGAAATCACATATACTTAGACACCTCCCCATAAACGGTGCCAAAAAGTGATGAGCACTAGTATTGCAACAAGGATGTTGCAACTCCTCAGGCTACCAGCTTTACTTCATCAACCCGTGGTTCGTACAAACTTGGAGGTGACAGTGTTGTATACACAGATAGATGTAATTGGTCCACTCTTTGTAGATACTGAGTTGGGTTGATATACCACTAGGGTTTCTCGAACTAGCCTTCTCTTGACTAGAAGAATTCTGATTAACAACTTGGAGAAGGGAAATTTGCCCTAATTGGAAGAAAAGAAATGTTGTCTATTTTATGAAGGAAATACTGAAAGAAATGCTTGCAAAACAACATGAAGTCTTCTATCTACTTGCTAACATAATTTTCTTGCAAAAGAACCCTTATTTAACACATGTGAGATATTAACTAATCTAAGCATGAAATATGATATAAAGGGTGCTAATTATTGTGTGCAAGAATGAATATAAAAGAACTTTTTTATTTTTATCTTTTTTCTTGAAAAATGTAAATGCTAACCTAGCTAGATTCTTTGGTAGGGGAGACAGCTATGGAAGAAAAGGAGTGAAATTGTTCAGATGGTTTGGAGGGAAAGTAGGGTTGTACTCCTGACTTTAGCGATGATTTTTCTCAAATCAGGCTCAAAACAGGCTACTACAGGCTTTCCTACAGGATGTCTATACGAAGTACTAGTTTACCTACGTGATCCCTTGTTTTACTACATAATAGAATGAAATATTACAGAATGGTCTAGAAGGTTGGATGGAGATTGGAAAAGGTGAATGACAAGTGAATAAGGCATGGGAGTGGTAGGCACTTACTTATAATTCAAGCCAAAGCTTTAAGATGGTTGGATTTGCTCAATGAAGATGCCAAACTCTCCTCATAAGACATGAATCCAAATTGAGACCTTAGTGACTTTTGGAAATCATGGGTGGATATGTCTTGGCTTAGGCTGATGAGATGAGGTCTCCCCACAATTGAGAAACTCCTACGACAGCACACATCATTCTAGGAATTTATGCATGAATTCATAAAAAGACAAGAAAGATTTATTTAGGTAGAAGAAAAAAGAGTTGTCACCATTTACTTGCTAAATTCATGCATGGAGGTGCTCGAAACCAATATGGAAGTGAGATGAGATTAGTGTAGAACCTAAGAGATTAGAAAATATGAATTGCAAATTATCTATGAAATTGAAAGATAATGACCTAATTAGTAAGAAAAACCTAGATTACACAAAAAGCAAGAATTGTATCTTTTTGGACTGTATGAGAAATGTCCCTTAGACCATGATCCCTGCATGGGAGAAATTAGGTGAAAGCCACTTTCTCTCAGCCTTTTTGGAATATATTCTTATCACTAAAATGATATTGTTAGAACTAGCCACAAATGGAAGAAAACTAATTAAATCTACCAATACTTGCAATTTAACAACACCAAAATCAGTTTAACAACTAACTATGAGTATAACCTAAGCTTACATATACAACAAGAGGAACCTCTGCTGCTAGGGTTGGGCCCTAACTCAAGAGCTTCAAGCTTCTGAGTCAACTTGGTGTTGGTTCAAGGGAATGATGCTCATTTTCATTAAAGAAATCAGAAATACATAAGAGTGCTTAGCTACAATGCTTTAACTCGAAAACGGCTTAGTTATCTTGAAAAAAAAATTGAATCCTAATGAGGCCCTAGGCCTCATGATTTATACAAATGATGTTACAAGAAATTTACTTAAATTTGAGGCTTGGCTCCAATCTTGAGATCAACTGGTCTTGAACTGTCACTGGCTTCGCTGCCAATGAAATTCAAGACTCAACTGCTTGGAACTCTGAGCTTATGAGATTTGATTGAGGAATCTTTGAGTGAGTGAGGAGTTAAGGAGGGAGATCTCGTCTCCTAGAATCCCTCTTGCATGTCTCCATTTGACTTCTTGCACTTTAATTAGCCAAACTTTTCTCCAAAACCTACAATCAATGCACATTAAACCACTAGACATGACATCTCATCTTTAGTCACCTCATTGAGCAAAACATAGCTAAAACATGTAAATAATGATGAGAAAAGATGATTTTGTAAGCTCGAGGTGCATTAAGGTCCATATAATTTACCGATTGATGAGCCTCATCAATCATGAAGGCTGAAAAAGTAGCAAGTCACAATATAGAATGTTGGTCATGTTGGATCTGATGATATTCGCTTTCACAATGGACAAAGGGAGCTATGCTTAGCTCTGCATTGATTGGTTTGGCAAGATATTGTTGATGAAGAAGATATTTTGAGTGATGGTCAATGGAAAGTGATGTAAAAGGATGATGTCAAGAACCCTATCATGAAGGGATAATGAGAAAGAGCTTGTGTCCACCACACCTAGGAAGGTAAAAACTCAAATATGGTATAATGATGAGAGAGATCCCTTGCAACTACTCCTATGTTATCCATAGAAAAGGAAGTAGTTGATGAAAGAAATAAAGGATGAAGAATATTTTTTACATTAACTGAGTATTATGATGAAGTCTACCTAATTGGGAGGGAGAAAGAAATATCCTTCATATTTTAAAAGGAGTAAGAACCTCCTCCTTGGTTAAGGAGTGATGGTGGGCACCAAATTCTCCATAGGTGTCATGCACTAGGTCAGGACTAACCATTGTACATTATCGTATCATAGTAGGAAGAAGAATGGAGGATTGGATAAGCATTTGGGACTAGTACTCCTCAAGAATTGAAAATATAAGACTCTAGTTGTGGGTTGAAAATAAAGAAAGGAAATTTGCAAGAAAAAGGAACAGTAACACGACATTATCGACTGAAGATTGGTTTCAGAGATATATTTTTGAATAACAATACAAGATTTTCATTGGTTCATTCCACATTGAATTTCTTGAGTGGATATCTAGGTTGGCCGATCATAAGGATTGTTTCAAAGGAGAAGAACCTAAGGAGTGGAATCATGATTTGATATAATGACTCAAGAGGATCGATAAAAGTATCTCAAGGGTTGTTGATTCATGGATGGATAGCATTTTGGGTGGATTCGTCATTGACTTCGTGATCGACAAGGTTGTATCCTATACTGAAGCTAAACGAAGGTTCTTTAAAGGACCATGATGTAAGTTCTTGAATTCTATGAAGCTCTGGAAAAAGATGTTATTGTGTGAAAAGGGGATTCTTTAGATGCAATCAAATTTATGTTTGGGAAAAGCAGAAATAAGTAAAAAATAGGAGCTACGCAAAGTGGAAAATGATATATAATAGATTCGAAGAATTTTATTGAAAGTGGTTATAGCCCTCTAGTAGGATATGAGAGTGAAGAAGAAATAAGTAACGCTACAACCCCCAGCCACCATAAAGGCATGTCAAAATTAGGACCTAAGAAAAATCAAGGCATCTTTGGGATCCCTCACTCATCCAGCCCCCTCACACCCCATCCCCATGCTCATACTTCCCTCCACCCCCACCTCCACCTACACCTCCACCTTTTCCTCCACCTAGCCCGTCGAGAAGAAGAAGAATGGCTAATGGCATTAAGCTGCATGTCTTTAGGGGAATAGGATCAGAAGACCCTTACCAGTTTTGGATAGTTGATGCAGTATGGACTGGGAGACAGATTAATAATGATGATGTGAAGAAGGCGTAACTCATAACGTCATTGTGGGAAATAACACTAACATGGTATATGAAATACTTCACAAGTAACCTGAATGTTATGATTAATGATAGAAAATAAGAATTTGTCACAAAATTTAAGAAGACAAAATTAGAGTCGTAGTGTATCACAGAGCTCAAAGAGATCAAACAAGCGATGAATGAGTCTGTGTGGGAATTGAATCAGGGATTCAAGGTGTTAACGGGTAAAGTGAGCTTCGATATACCCCCACAATAACATAAAGAATGGTTTATAGATGGGCTGTTGCCACATATCAAGTTTCCATTGATAGATCAAAAGATCGGGACACAAGCTGAAGCACTTGAGATTGCGATGAAGTTGGGAGGTTCGTCGGTTGGAGATACTCACGCAGGAGTACAACAAATACATAATCATCTAGCTACGTTGAACCTCGAATTATAGGATTTGAAGAAAGGTAAAGAAGTCAGACCAGAAAGATTAGAAGTATGGTGTATGAAGTGCAAAGTGGAAGGTCACTATAAGTATCAATGCCCGATATTCAAAGATTATATTACAAGTGGAGTACCTAATCCAGTAAATCTGGGTCTGTGGTGCGAAATTTGTAGGACGTGAGGTCATCATCGCTCTGAGGAATGATATTTGTTACAAAAATATATGCAGACACCAAAATATTTGTTTTGTAACTTTTGTAGATTAGTAGGCCATGATGAGAATAATTACCAAAGTTATGACTTAATGATGGAGCATGTTGCTGATAGCTATATACTACAAGCCGAAGGACATGCAAATGAAGAGTAAGTCCAACATGCTAGTTGTGGATGATTTCAAGGATGAGGATGAGGACGAGGAGGAGGAGTTGGTTGAGGTCATGGCTAGATTATCTATTACAACTATGGGCAAGTTGGACACTTTGTAAGAGATTGTCAGAACTCGACAACAACCTGTAATTAATGTAAGGCTTTTTATCATGTCATTGAAGAATGTCCCATCCTCGTTGCGAAAATGAAGGAAAAAAATAAACTAGTAGCCTACAATGAATGTCTAGATGATCACCTCTGAGCCAAGAGAAGATGAACTGCGCATCGACATTATAAGGAGTGGAACTACGACTGGAAACAATAAGGCTGATGGGAAAAAAGGCAAGTGAAGCCACATGGGTGAGGAATATTAATGAAAAATCCCCTGCATTTTATTTCCTAAAGGAAAATAAAGTATTCATGAAGGTGAGGCAAGTTTTAACAATGATGGGGCCTCGACCTCTATCACGCAACCAACTCAGAATGACAATCGCGAGATAGTACCCGTTACGACACAGGAGGTAGATCCAAGTATCTTGAAGTCCTTTCTATTAAGGAAGATATTAAGGAATCAAAAGGCCATAGAGGGATTATAGGATTTAACATGCATAGAAACTCGAAGAGAATGGGAAAAGAAATGAGGCTTACAATGCAGATTGGAGAGTATGATATGGACTAGGTGATATTGGATATAGGGTCTGATGCCAATGTCTTGCGAAGACAAACTTGGGAATTGATGGGGAAGTCAAAGTTACAATGGTCTACTATTGAATTGAAGGTGGAAAATCAACAGACAATCTTCCCTGTAGGAAGGTTGTCTAATGTCACAGCGGACATTGACGAAGGGTGCACTACCATTGACTTTGAAGTAATTGAGGTTGTGGGTGGTAGTAATCCTTACCCTGTGTTGCTCAGAATGGATTAGGCATTTGAAAATATGGATATAATTAATGTGAAGAAAACACAATTGATACTCGGAAGCAATATATGATAGTTATTGTTCCATTAGATCCATCAAAAGGTGAGAGGTATACAAAGCCTATCAAAGAATAATATGGCGTGCATGATGTTGATAATATCTATCAGATCATAGCAAAAGAGGAGGAGTGGATGAATCCTACTACAGATGGGAAGTTGAGCTGGGAGAAGGATAGTTCCTACACTTCAAATTCAACCGAGGAGTTGGAGAACTAGCATAATAGATTGCATGAACTATCAACCAGGTGATGTGAAATAATCACCAAGGGAGTGCGCTGCATAACAACTTATGTATGTGATTTACCTATGTATGATGGAATGGCTGATATAAGTATGTTCCTTAGGGAGTATGAGAAATAGGTGCCAGGAGATTAGAGATTGTTAGCTATGGATCATACTTTAAAAGCTAATCATGCCAGATGGTGGGGTGCTCACAAGAATAATATCACAGATTGGAAAAAATGTAGGAGATTGATGTGGCTAAGATTTGGTCTAGTAGACATGCAACTTTTGGATAAATATGATGGTCAAACTAATCGAAGGGATCATATACATCTTTGTATGGCAGCTTGGGAAGACATTTTGTGAGAGGAATGGGCGCATGGCTTTATACACACATTGGAGACAATCCCGAAGAATTGGTATTTGTAGATTAAACTTCAACATGGCACTACTAGTTGGACAATGATGGTGGATGGATTTGTGATGACTTTACATATATAGATGCAGCCTTGAGTATAGTTAAGAAGAAGATTTTTGAAAATGAAGTTCTGGTTATCTGGCAACCTAATTGGGTCACATAGATCTGAGATGTGGTAGAATGTTATGATCTCACTACGAAAGAGGACAAATATCCCCGCAACATCAATATCAAGGAGTCATAAGGACATCAAAAAGTGAGTGGGCCTAAAATAGAGATGTCAGATATAATGCAACCACTAAATGAAGAAAGTAAATATAGGGATAAAATTTGAACCGAAGTATGTGACCATAGGAGATTATTGGGACGAAGACACTATCAGCAAAATAACAGAGTTGTTGCATGAATATTAAGAGTTGTTTTCTTCTAAATTTTCAGATAAGAAAGGTATTCTAGGGGATTTCAGGGTTATGAGGATCCCTTTGAGGCATGATGCAAATCTTATTAAGAAAAGGCCTTATATAATAAACCCAAAATATAAGGAAAATGTAAAAGAAAAATTGGACAAGATGCTAGCAACAACAAAAATTGAACCTATCAAAGAATCTTAACGGGTAAGTCCCATGGTAGTTCAGGAGAAGAAGGTGAAAGGGGAAATTAGAATTTGTGTGGACTTAAGAAAGTTGAATGATGCATGCCTGCATGACCTTTTTCCCACCCCATTTATAGATGAAGTGTTGGATAATGTAGGAGGACAAGAGGTTTACTCTTTTATGATGGCTTCTTAGGGTATCACCAGATCATAATTGCACCAGAAGACAAACATAAAACAATGTTTACCATAGAATGGGGGTCCTATAAGCACATAGTGATGCCGTTTAGATTGAACGATGCACCTAGCATATTTTCCAGAGTTGTAATTGCAGGTTTCAAGGAGCATATACACAAGTTTCTCAAAGTTTACTTTGACAATTTGACAATGTTTGGGTTATTAAAAAAACATGTGGCAAGCATAAGATTGATGTTGGATATTTGTAGGCAATATCAAATATCATTGAATTTGAAAAAGTGCCTCTTTTATATGCCATTTGCAATATTGTTAGGGCATGGAGTTTTTAAACAGAGATTCATGGTCGACTTGACGAATATCATAGTTATTGTGAACCTTCCAACACTAAAAACAATAAGATAACTGCCTATGATGCTAGGACACACGAGCTACTACAGGAAATGTATTGAAGGGTATGCACATTTAACTGTGCTAATTGAAAATTTTCTAAAGAAGGATGTGACCTTCCAATGGGATGAAGAATGCCAGAGGAGGATGGACGTGTTGAAAGAAGAGATGGTGACTGCGCCCATTCTAGTTTTCCTAGATTGGAAGAAAGAGTTTCATGTGCATGTTGATGCATCTTGCATAAAATTGGGTATAATATTAGTGTGGCCAGGGACAAGAGATATTATCATCCCATAGAGTTTGTAAGTCGGAAGATTTCTAAAGAAAAAAAGAACTACAACACAACATAGAGGGAGGGGTTGGCTATGGTGTATGTGCTACATAAGTTCAGACATTAATTATTGGGAGGACACTTTAATATTTTCACAGATCATTCCACACTAAAGTATTCGTGAATAAGACTATTTTAGGAGGAAATATTTGTCTGTGGTTGTTATTATTCCAAGAATATGATTTCAAATTTATAGTGAAGCTAGGAAGATTGAATGCTGGGCTTGATCATATATCCAGGATAGAGACAGGAGATGAACCTACAAGTCTTGAAGGTAACCTACTCCATACATATTTGTTTGCAATTAAAGTCGTAGATGATCACTTCACAAATATTATCGAGCTTTTGTCCACAGGAATGGCACCCGTAGAGTACACTACAAAGTAAAGAAGGAATTGGTGGTTCGAGCAACTGACTTTTCACTGATTGTGAGACACTTGTATAAAATGGGACATGATGAAGTATTATGAAGATACGTCCTTGAGCATGAAAGACCGAGAATTTTGGTAGAAGCTCATGGAGGAGTCATAGGTGGCTATTACGCATGAAAAATCATCGCACAGAATATTACGAGAGCCAGAATATGGTGGCGTACAAGACATAAGCATACAAAGGAATATTTCCAATTCTGTGATGTATGTCAAAGGAAAAAAAGTCATCAAGTAGAGATGAAACTCCCATAGTACCATAGGTGACATTCCAGTCTTTTAAAAAATGGAAATTGACTTATTGGACCAATTAATCCACCGAGGAAAAAGACTAGTGCAAGATATATCATCACCGCAACAAAAAACTATTGTGAAGTTTATCTTCGAATATATATTATCTAGATTTGTTGTTCGAAGATCTTGATGAGCGATTAGGGAACACACATTTTGAATAAGACAATTAAAGCACGAACTGAAGAATTTTAGGTTTACCATTAGAAGAGCACTCCCTATCATCCTAAGGTAAACAATATAGTGGAAGCTTTTAATAATATTCTAGAGAATGCATAGACCAATGTGTGCAATGTAAACATAGATGACTAGGATTTGAGGATTCCAGTGGTGTTGTGGGCATACAAATATGTAAGAAATTAACAACACAAACACCTTTTAGGATGGTATATGGACAATAAGCAGTTATGCCTAGGGAATATATTTTGCTAAGAATGAGAATTGCACTTGTCATAGATATGGCAGAACTTGACATGATTAAGGAACTAATGTCACAAATACTAGCTTTACAAGAAGAAAGATTCATAGAAGGATTCCATCAACAGTTGAAGAAATCAAGGGAGAAATATTTGCATGACAAACACATCAAAAATAAGATATTTTGAGAGGGGGATCTTGTATTATTTTATGACAGTAAGTTTGCAAAGTTATTATGGAAATTCAAGACACATTGGTTAGGGCCATATATTTTCAAGAACATTACGGATGGCAAAGCTATTTAGATCACGAAGTTGAATGAATAGGTAATTCCTGGGGGAGTGAATGGTAGTAGAATGAAGATCTATAGGGGTGATTATGTCTGTGGACCATTGCACTAAAAAATAAAGGGGATAAAGTCTTACTTCTACCTCCAGTTGAAATTGGGCAAGGGACTATCAACTACTCTACAAGAAGGGACTTCGTTGAAGGAAGAATGTTGTGCGATACTCATCTATATGGCGAAGTTAGAGGGATATGCAACAAATGAGAGATGACTATGCCAAAGAAGAAATCTAACGAAGTTAGCCAGAAATATGACAATTGGTAGGAAAAGGGGCATGATTAGAAAAGAAATAAAATTATTGTTGAAAGGTGTGGGAGAAAAGAATTTATGAAGAAGAATTGGATGTATCTAGCCCATAACTGCATTAATGAACCAAATCTAGAGCCAATCATGAGTATGGTATTCAATACTATTATTAAAACGACATCCTGTGCCACATTTTACACTTGTTGCCTGGAGAGATTAGAAATTGCACCTAAGTAAAGAAGAGCTATTGCATGTTTGAGAGGAGCTCGGAAGAGTTGGTAATAATATGTAGGAAGAAGGGACTAACTAGTAGCATGGAGTCACAATTATGAAAGGCCGTAGTAGAAAATGTGCCTATCTCCCCGATGCATTTAAGGCAGCCAAGAAATGTGCCTATGAAACCTATCTACCAGCTGAGGTCTCTACAAAAAAATGGAGAAAATCACCCTGGAATAAGATGAAAAAGGAAGTGTGGTTGAAGAACATGGAGGATAAGGGAAAAAATCCCATGAAGAAAGGGAAGAAACTCATATAGCATGAAGAAACATTTATGGTAAAAACACTCCAACAGTACAATTCAATATACAACGACATTGTAGAAAAGATTAAGGGCATCAAAGCTGAGTGACTCGGGATGAGTCATGAGTGAGTGTTGGGAGCCTGTTCAGCATGGCCCAACTTGATCCAAATTTTTGGTGAAAGACCCCACGAAAGAAGGAGCAGACCGCATGGAGCAGGCGAAAAAATATTCATTGTGCAGACTTTTAGGGCTTTAGGAATGGGATAATGCCCTTATTTTGTAACGGGTATTGGGTAATAGTCCTTGTTTTATGGATCCATGGTATGTGGACCCTGGTTTTTGTATAGATTAATTGTATAAAAGGATAGTTAATACTTTATAATTTAAGGCTTTGAATAGGAGAAGCATAAGTGAAACTCTATTTTAGCATATGTAGTCTATAGTTTTGGAGAAGGCTCGACAACTAAGTATGCAAAGACCTTGAAGAGTCTACAACTGAGTGTGAAAACCACCCGCAGTTGAGTGTGCACATTGGAGAAGTGAATGTAATTGAAGATATACATAATAAAACAGAAGTTTTGTGGAAGTATTTTGTCTCTATACTTCTCATTTATCTATTGTTCTATATCTGATTATGTGTGTTTTTTACTGTTACATGAAGAAATGTAAGATATATTATGTGTTAAATTTTATGCATTTCTATATATTAGTCATCTGCACGAAGTTCTTATGCATGCAAAGTTATGAGTTTGATATAAAAAATAAGTAAGTGCATGACGCCACTTTGCGGATATCCCTTCAGTTGTGAAAGGTTGGTTCTGCAACCTCCCATAATTGCTTCAGGTGAGACTACAATCTTCTTGTAGGTTGTTGTTAAACGGGCCAGTAGTTGAGGGTTTTCTTGGTGCACAACAGAGTCTGAACCTCGTTCAAGTCCCCTTAAACCAAAAATCTCACTTTTCTCAAGTTAACTAATTGAGCTACTGCCCCGGGACATGGCATCATATATTTTACGTAGAAGATCAAACGAAGAAAAATAAATATTATTTTTCAGGCGTGGGTTTCATGATGAAGTCAATTGATAATCCGGACCAAGAATTTTATTCATTCTTATAGGTTTTATTGAGTCTAAAATAATATTTCATATAAGTCAAATTATTGTTCTATATTCAATTACCATTTGTACTTTGAAAAGAAAGAGGAAAAATAAATTTATTCGAGTAAGATCTCTAATTTTTGTACCTGCATGACCAAGTCAGTCCTACCTGATCATGTTTTCCCTCGAAGGGGTAATTCGACCTCCTCAATATGTATAAATAGAGAGATATCGACTTCATTTAATGCACCAATAATAGATTTTGATCTCCAAGAAAATAAGAGTGAAATTAAAGAGAAGGAGCAAGAAAGTAAAAGAGAGAAAGAAGAAGGAAAAAAGTTTATGCCCTAAAATATGCCATAGATATATCACACGTGTGAAATGATAAAGATTTTGTAGGGGCTGAATTTACAAACTCACTATTGTTACGAAATTCTAAAGTTGCGAGCCCAAATTCTGAAGTTGGGGTCAAAATTTCTGAAGTTGGAGCTAGTTTGGATGGTTTTGACTTGAGATGACTTTGATTTGCTGAAGGAACGTGGGAAGAGGGTTGACTTGGGTCTTGTTGGAGGCCTTGGTCTTGATGTTTGGTATTTTATTTTAACTTAATCTTATTTTTAGGGGTTTCCTCAGAGGGAGTTTACCCCAGCTTAGAGCCTACATCTTGTGTCCATCGTCTAATTGTGATCTTCATAGTTTATGGTCTTGGTAATTGTTTAATGAACATAACACAATAAATGTAATAAGATTCCAACATGTAAAACCCTCCTCACACATCTACCCAAGTAACTAGCCAATTGGGATAAACAAGTGACAAGGAGTTACTATCATATAATTAAACACCATGTATCTAAGTTAAGGAAGTGGAAATGGAAGAACACAACAACACAAACCTTCCACCCACTGGAGAACCCCCAGGAGGCATCCAACCTTCCAAGTGACTAGCCCATGAGACAAACTAACTTTTTACCTAATTAATCCCATAACCGCTCCCATGACATGGACATGAGTGCAACAGGGACCCTCCAGTTACTCCCACAACATGGTTATGCCTGTGATTGGGGAATTTCCCAAGTAGTTATGTGCCTACGAATCCAAATTTTGTGGCATGTTTTTAGGCCTTGGGCTTAATTCACTTCCCAGCACACCATGACATTCCAGAAATGAAATATAACAATAGAACAATGACACAAATGTAATTACTTGAACAAGGACTTGGCTACACCCCTACTTGCCATGATAGGAATTTCGTCAAACATGTCACAAAGATGAAATTTACATGTTTAAACAACATATTTCAGCATAGGGTTCCCATACTTATCTAAGAATCACTAAGAATCATCAATGCCTCATCACAATAAATGGATTACCATCTATTAGGCCATATATTCATTGTATATTCAATGATTAACGAAAAGATGATGAGAGCCATACATTTCCACTATCATGAAACTCATTCATAATCAACGTGTAACTAACAGAAATATCAAGGATATAAGAACCATATAAACCATGTAGAAAGGTATATTTTCCCATAAAATACGAATGAGAAGAGAGCTCTTGCTGATGATTGTATAAGTTGACCACGTATGGGACTTCCATGACCCACCCGAACATAGACTAGGCTGAACCAAATCTTTCTTTCAGCCAATCACCCACATGCCATATTCTAAGCATGAATGTGGTATCTCATAAAAAAATCAATCAAAACCATCTTGGGCTAGGAGAGGAAAAGCCACCTAAATCCTCAACTAGTGATTCCACCTCACAATTGGAGATCACTAACGATCACTAGATTGGTCTCTACCCAAGATGTCTAGGGCTCTAGATCATTTGTTACAACTAGGGCTTCCAATACTAGTAGTTCAACCCACAGTTGTTGCTGGGCTTCTATATTGTTTCTCTAACCAGGACTTCGAGGACTAGTAACTCAACCGACCATGAGATTCCAGATTGTTTTTCCAACTAAAGCTTCCAGGACTAGTAACTCAACCCAAGATGATACAGGGCTTCCAGAGAATTTGTCCAACCAAGTCTTCCAGGAACTAATAACTCAACCCACAGCCAAAGGAACAAGAAAGCCAACCGGAAAACAAAAGTAAAACCCAGAACACCATGTCTACCCAAGAGATGGCAAGACTAGGAAAAATCACTATCAATCCAAGAAATCCTCCATGCCAATGAGAGATCATAACCACGAAACAACATTCATGTTCCATATATGCCAAAACTAGTAAGGATATTATACATGCAACTCAGTACCTACAAGAAAAACCCATTGTTATTGCTAATCTCGATGTCCTGTTACACTTTCCTACTCTTCCTTTGCCTTCTTGCTCCAAATTCCAAGTATGTGACACTCCTCCAAGAGTGCTCCAAGAAACTCTAAGTTTCCAAGAGGATGAGAGAGAGAAAATAGAATGAGAACTCCATCAAAACCTGTCAAAATCTTTCAAACTAATCATTAGAAGCCTTTTAATTAATGAGGCATCTATTTTTTCATTTTCCATTATTTTCCTTCATTTTCCTCCTCACATGCAACCTGTGACCTTTCAACTTCATTTTGTCCTATTTTCCATTAATTTTATAAATAATATTCCAATTGATGCCTCATTCCTTTCCAAAACCATTGTCATTGCCTTTGCCATAATAACTGAAATGACACCCACTAGGATATTTTTTCCACCATTCAGCTTGGAATACGTGTCGAATGACCATGGTCTTGTATAATTTTACATGATTTTTTTAACTAGGGATGTTACACTACCTTCCCCCATGACAAAATACTCTCCTCGGTGTTCAATCGCACCTACGACCAAGAAGTCTGCTAAAAGAAAAACATGTTTCTCATGGATATTTATAATAGAATGAATTGCAATATTTACAATGACATCTTTCTGAAAACATAACAAGATACCACTTACTAGATCTTTATAACACAACTTATTATGGTATTTACAATAAAAAACACATATACTCATGCATATTTTCTTCAACCATCAAATAATTATACTCTCTATGGAGCTTTCTAAATCTAAATCGATATAATATTGATAATAATATACACATATGTACATTTTATCAACCAACAAATAAAATGATATGATGCATGCATCTGCAACAAGGGAATCTAGAGGCTCAAACCTCGACCGTAAAAGTAATACTAGGATTCACCACCTTCCTAGGAAGCCCAGAATTCACTTCCAAAGTCAACACTGCATATAATGTCTAGTGCTACAATCTTGTGCCACTTTTCCTCTAAGTGAACAACTCCAACTCATTTTTCCAAGGCACACTCCCAATGTGTCTCTAATTCCATCTAGCAATGTTAATGAGCAAAAAAAATCCAGCCCCTGCCTTCCCTTATCTACTACATAGTCTCTCAAGCATTCTAGTCACCCCCTTCCATGCAGTCACACATCTTCCAAGTCCCTCTGGCAACCCCATCCTAGGCAGTACATCCCTTGGTAAGGTTTGCTTGCATCGAAAGGTAAAAAAACTAAGGCATATCCCTACCTCAAAACCATCATACCGATCATAACATTCTCATGGAAATCAATGAACACTATTGGGCACTAATGTCCCACAATGGCCTTACTCCTAAAAGTGCATTACCAGCATATTGCTGCATGTTTCAATTCCTTTTGTTCTTGTTGTGAATTCTTGCAGTTGGTTTAATCATCTAATTGGACATTTTCATGATTTCATGTACCAACCACACAATTTCCATTAGACTCATAAATGAATTTAAACAAATTCAAATCATACCTCATTCGTGGGGGGCATCAACAAGGTACTACTACAATCCATTACAATAAGTCAAACTAGTTGTTGAACAAATCATCATGTACAAACATATCATATCCAGCTAGCTCAAAACATAACCATCATAAATTAAAATCATGGATCACATGAAATCATCATAAACCATAATAATAAATCACACGTAACCATCATAAGTTAGAAGCATATATCACATGCATAATTAAAATTGGAATAAAATACTAATACATATCCTTTGATCGGTTCTTGTGCTTTTTGTACACACATCAAACCGGTTGCCGCACCTGAAAAACACTAAGTTCCTTCTCTTCTCTTCAACCACATACACATGCACATATCATGCATCACACACATAGAACCACATGCGGTGTACAACACCACATAATGCATACACCTACACATGATACACATCATGATAGATACACCTATACTTGGTGTACAACACAACACAATACTTACACCTACACCTGGTGTACAACACAACACATACATATACATAGTACAACACAACAAATACATATGTCATGATACCACAACTACAAAATGCACATACATAGTGTCACATGCCCTCATCCCAACATGTAGGGAATGCACACAATACCACATGTACACCAGCACCATATGTACAACTTGTACACAGTACCACCTCTACATAGCACCACCTGCATAACGTGTAAACAACACCACATGTACATGACACCATCTTCACCACGTGTACACAATGCCACATGTACACTGCACCACTTTTACAACTTGTACACAATGTCAAATGTACACAGATCTAAATCCACAACATGTACACGACACCACATGTACACAACACCATGTGTACGACATGTAAAAAATACCATCTGCACACAACACCACATGTACAACATGTATACGACACCACATTCTCATAGCACCACTTGTACAATCATGCACACAACACCATATGTACATAACACCACATGTACAACATGCACAGATCACCATATTTACATAGCACTACATATACAACATGTACATAGAACCCTATGTACTCAACACTGGATATCCAACATGCATACAACACTGCATATCCACCATGTGCATAGTACAATATGTACAGAACAACACATATTCGACATGTACATAGCATCATCTATATCTAGCATTACATATGAAATGTACACACAACACAATATATACAATAGGAACAAAACATCATATGTACATAGTACTACATATATTACACGCACACATCACCATATGTACAATCACTGAATATACAACATGCACAACATATACACAAAAGTAGTACCGCACATACAAAACCACAGTATCCAGTAAACCTTGCTTCTAGTGTCTTTCCAGTATTCATGCATGTTCCAACATGCCACAGATCATACTACTTCCATTCCATTGATGTATGCCTCAGCATTACCTATCCATAACATATACATAGGTATAGTACAAACATAATATCAATTCATATCCACATGATACTCACCTTGTAGATCTATAAGGGTTACTCTTCCCACTTGATTCCTCACAAACCATAAACCTCTTCATGCAATTCACCTTCATAAGGAATCATTCTTCCACAAGAATGATCCCTAAAAACCTTGTCAGACAGTGAAATAGATACATACATATATACATGTATGTAAACATTAGCATAAAATAGTCATGATCCTGTTAGAAAATGACATACATATATACATATATACATATAAGAATTAGCATTAAACAATCATGATTTTTTATGACCTTATCAGACAACGACATTCATAGATACATGTATACATATATAGACATCAACATAATCATGATCACAACATAATTCCCAAATAGCATAATTTCAAGGTTAAGAGAACTCCCTTTATCTATCCAAGCCATGCACAACATTGAGAACAATCATTCCCAACATAGCCAAGGCATTTGATGCCTCAGATCCATTCAGTTCACCTTTCTTATTACCTTTCTCATGACTGTTATACCATTGTCCATTTACCCCAATGGACCCAACCAATCCAATTCATCGTCATAATCTTGCCTTCAATTGCCCTTATACATGCACATATCTTCATCCAGCTCTTACATTACCTGTCGGGTATCACACAACTCTCCCTGAGTTCCATCAACATTCCTCCTTTCCCAAGACTCAAAACATAAAAGGAAATAACAAGAAACAAATAAGAAGAAAACAATGAAAAACCCATAACAATACGACACAACAAACAAATTGGTATGACCATACACTAGAAATAAACAAAGCCACTAATCAAGCACAACAAATCACAAAAGACCAAAAACACAAGACCGGTAAAAAAGTCCATGACTCAATCCTGAGCCTTCTTCATAATTTCATAGTAGTCTATTTTCCATGTAGTCCCCCACATCACATTTCCATAAACACATAAATGTCATTGCATAAATAAACATAACAACATACTAGTTACCTTACCTTGTTGTGCCAATCACATTTCCTTGTAACTGAACATGTCCATGCCATCTCTGACGAGACTCCAATTCCCTTGAAAAATCCATCCATAACTGGAAACTAGTTGTTATACTTGTCAAATACATGTCAAGGAATATAACACATATCTGCATAATGTCAAACAAAGTCAAGGTTAAGAAGATTGCCTATATGCAAAGCACTCATTTGTTTGGAATTGTGATTTGCAAACATAACCAAAGGAATTTTCACCCAATTCCTTTCTTTTAGATTTTCCTTGCTGCAATTGAGTCTTACTATGCACTGTCACATCACCCAACTATTAGTTATATAAACATATAAACTATTGCCTTATCAAGCTAATACCAAGCATGTTTCCCTGCAACCCTTCACACATGCAGTCTGATGTTCCAAAGATCAAAACATTATGTATATTTATTTGAAATCAACCTTTACCAAGTCTAACAACCAGGTCATAATCAACTGACAGTCATAATAAATATTGCTAGAACTATCACTTGCTTACATTCAAGTACATATTAGTTATCTCAACACATATGCATTATTACAATCATATTAAAACAAGATTCTTCCTTCATGCAGTCTTATAGACATACTCATATCATGCAATTAATCAAACATTCAGGTAACTTGTAAGAATAACATGCCGGATAAACCAAATAGATGACATAAGAAAACTCATACCTTAATGTATCTCATGGGAGGCTATCTTATATGAACAAATAATATAGATTAGCATGATATCACTTCAAAACCTATCAAATAAAACATAAATAAAGTCATTATATCCATAACAATAATTAGCTAACATGATCACATCATAAGCTCATAAACAATTGTCATTCATGCATAACGATCACATATGCACATTCAGTCTACACTCTAGATTAATAAAACACACTATCATAATTAGGTTAAATCGTACATGAATATCATAACCCTATCCATCTGGATAGGCCAATCTAAATCAACACATCACTGATAACACCAAGATGTTAAATGCAATAACCCTAGTCATCAAGTTAACTAACATATAAACACAACAATTTAACATATAACATACTCATCAACAACATATAATATAATCATCAAGTTAAATATCATATAACAATAAATAAGTTAAATTATAAAATAATCATCAAGGCAACTAACATAAAACAACAAGAACAATGCATAAAACAATAAGTTATTGTCATTCATGACTATTCGACACATGTGCATATGACCACACTAATTCACTAGCAACTACCATGCATGTAAACACAACACCAATAAAATGACAAACACGTATATAACCCTAATGCATATAACAATCCATTAGCTAATGTACCTATATGCCAAACATACAATACCTATATGATGATATGCTCTTACCCAGAAAGCTTAGTGTTGCGACCTCACTCTAATGATCTACATCTCCTGTTATATCTTAGTCAAGACATTAGCATCATAACATACCAATAGCATCGTGATGACCTAAAACACATACAATCAACTCATGGACAACAACCTTAACCATGACAATGCATGCATAAAAACATATAGATATTGACATGCATAACAAATGAATATACATTGACATGTATTCATAACAAATTCATCCCAGCAACAACATCATCAACTTTTACATGACAACAAAACTACAAGAATGACTACCACCATGCATACCTAACAAGAACATATAAAACCTACATGCATGCATGACAAATAGACCCTGCCCATCTAGTCCAAGGGGCGAACCATAATGTATACCACTCTGTAACACCCTCCTCCCACATCTAGCTAAGTAACCGGCCAACTGGGGTAAACATTGGATGAAGAGTTACTATGATATGATTCAACTCCCTATGTGTTAGTTAAGGAAGTGGAATCGATGAAACACAAAAGCAAATACCTTCTGGACCCACTACAGAACCCCCATGAGCCATCCAACCTTCCATGTGACTATCCCTTAAGAAAACTAACTTTTTACCTCATTAATACCATAGTCACTCCCATGACATGGGCATGAGTGCAACAGGGACGCTCTAGTCGCTCCCATAGCATGGGTATGTCTACGATTGGGGACTTTCGCAAGCAGTTTTGTGTTTGTGACTCTAACTTCTGTGCAACATTTTTAGGCGTAGGGCTTAGGTCAATGCCGAGAACTCCATGATACTTCCATAAATGAAATATTACAATAGAATAATGACACAAATGTAATTACTTAAACAAGGACTTGACCGGACCCCTACTAGCCATGATAGGTATTTCGTCAAACATGTCACAAAGATGCAATATACAAGTTTAAACAACATATATAAGCATATGGGTCTCATACTTATTTGAGAATCACTAAGAAGAATTGATTCCTCATCATAATAACTTCATTACCATCTATTAGGCCATTTATTCATTATACAATTAGTGATTAATGAAAAAATGATGAGAGACATACATTTACAATGTCATAGACCTCATTTATAGCCAACATACAACCAACAGGAATATCAAGGATATAAAAACCATAAAAACCACATATAGACAATTATATTTACCCATAAAATACTAAGGAGACATAGATCTCATACTCATGACTACATAAGTTGACCAGGCATGGGACTTCGACAAACCACCTGACCATAGACTAGGATGACCAAAATTTTCTTTCATCTAGTCACCCCCATGCCATATTCCAAGAATGAATGTGGGATCTCAAACAACAGATGAATCAAAACCATCCAGGGCTTCCAAAGGCCAAACCACCTCAACCCTCAACTAGTGGTTCCACCTCATGGTCAGGTGTCACTAACCATCACCATATTGGTCTATACCCAAGTATTTTAGGGCTCCAGAATGTTTGTTCCAACTGGGGCTTCTAAGACTAGTAACTCAACCCACAACTACTGCTAGGCTCCTAGAGTGCTTTTCAAACCAAGGATTCTAGGACTAGTAACTCAACCCACCAATGGCTTCCAAAGAATTTTTCTAGCCAAGCCTTCTAGGAATAGTAACTCAACCCAAGTTTTTATAGGGATTCTAGAGTGTTTGTGGAACCAAGGATTCTAGGAAATAATAACTCAACCCATAGCCAAAGGCACAAGAAAACCAACAAGAAAACAAAAGTAAAACCCTCAACACCATGACTATTTAGGAAATGGAAAGGATAGGAAAAATGACTATCAATCCAGGAAATCCTCCATGTTCCCCCAAGGACAGTTTTGGAGCTAAGAGCCCATATTTTGGGACAATTTTGTAATAAAGTTGTAAAGTCTCCACATTTTGTGGTCGCGGAGTGTGAAGGTGTCAAGAGTCATAAAGGGTTGTCTGCCCTTACTTTGTGAAGTGTAATGTTGGCTATAAAGATCCACCCATGGTTCACGGACCATGGGATTGTGTAAAATGGAGCTAAATAAGTAAGTTGTAAGTAGAAAATAATGAAGTGAAAAAAGAAGCATTGTAGTCTTGATAGAGAAGTCTATGTGTTCTAGGGTCTTAGCGTAGGTTGAGGCTCTGCAGCTGATTGCGCAGAGGCCTAGGGTGGAAGTCCGCAACTGAGTGCATGGACTCTTGTAGCTTTGGGCACAAGGCAAATAAAGTATGTATTAACTTAAAGATATCAATAAAGAGAAGTATTCTGCAATTATTGTGTATTTAGTTCTTGTTAATGCATCCAATTATATTGCATTTTGGGTTTAATTTACAATGTTTATGTGATGTGTAAATATATGTGATTGTATTGGTTAATTAGATGCAAGTAAGGATATCAGTTTACATGGCGCTAACTATGATTGACTAGTAAGATAAGTAAGACACTTAAGATAACTTGGGAACCTATACAATACGTTGTCATAGTTGCACAAAAGCACCTGGATCATGGGTTAGGGGTGTGTGAAGGTCAATCGTGCACCTTCGTGGAGGTACCGAAGGGCAGAACAAAGGTTAGACTGACAGAGCATAAAGGCTTAGTGACCTGCATGAAATTAGGGGTTGAGGGTATAAACCGACATCATGACCATCCCAGGGTGTGAAAACTTGCTTCCAACATCCTGCCATACTACTTCGAGTAAGACTTCGGTCCACGCTCCATGGACTAATGTTGAAAGGGCCAGTAGTGTAGGGATTTTTTTGGCTAACTAACACTGAACCTGGGTTAGGCCCCATGAATCCAACAAATCGTTCCATTGCTGGGACTAGAATCTACATAAGAGATGTGTGATGTCGTATCACTAGAATCCAACTAAGAAAGAGGTCGGAGACTGGTTGGATAGGAAGATCCATGGATTTTTAGTGCAGTAGTACAGGAATCCGTGGATGATAAAGGAACAACGACTAGATAGGTACCTATATACAGAAATCCATGAGATATTTTTCTATTCCTTTCAAGTTGAGTTATATGAGTGTATCACAAAGCTAGCAGATAGCCAAGGAAGGTGGAGACTTGATGATCCTATTGTCTAGACCCCGAAGTTAGTACAAGGATTAGAAGCCTCTGAGGATAAGATCACCCACACTGTCAATCATTGGTTGGGTCATATCATGGGAGTGTTTGTGACTGAATTCGCAATCGATACCTCAGTTAGTTATAGCGAAGCAGAGTGATGACTTTTGAAAGGTCTGTGAGGTAAGTAATTGAAGTCTTTAAATACTTGGATTAAGATGTTGTTGTGGGAAAAAAGGCTTATGTAGCTACCTTGATGTTCAAAGCTACGTGAAGTGGAAAGAATTACAAAAACGAAGAAAGAAAGGGTCCCAAACATAGCCCACTGATTTCACCTCCTTTAAGTGATGAAGAGGGAGTAGCATGGGCTTCTCCATGGAGTACAGTTCATTTGATAAGGTGAGGGTTCCCAAGACTACCACCTCCATCCACTCTACCTCCACCTTCACCACCATCGCCCCTGTGACTTCATCCACACCATCACCTTCTATACCACAGTTCAACATGGCGAATTCAGTGAAGCTACCTTTGTTTAAGGGCTTGGGAAATGAGGAATCAGACCAGTTATGGTTCATCATAAAATCTGTATGGGAAGCTCAGGGCATCATAGAGTATCATATGAAGAAGGAAACGTTGGTTAGTTCTTTATAGGATCATGCACTAACTTGGTACATTGTGTACTCTAATGATAACCCTAATGCTAGGTTCGTAGAGATCTAGACTACACTAAATATAGAGGACAATAGGCCTAAATATGAGGTGCAATCGATTGTGGGGTTCAAGGAAATCGTAATGAAACCAAGTGAGACACCTTGATAATTGGATTAGAGATTGAAGTGTAAAATCCACAAAGCTAATATGAACTTAACCGATGGACAACATTGCGAGTGGTTCGTGGCTTTGCTCCTACCTCACCTCAGGGTTACACTGTCGCAACAGAATATTACGACTCAGGAAAAGCCCTTGGAGATTACCATAAGATTGCATGAAACACCAATTCAAGATCTGGATCTGGGGGTTCAACATATCCATGTGGAGATGCAAAATATTTTCCTCAAAATGCAAAGTTTGAAGTAGGAACAGTTTGACTCGAAGCCCGTGAGGAGATATGGTGTCGTGAGGAGATATGGTGCTTGAAATGTAAAGGTTAGGGGCATTACAAAGACCACTACCTGGTAATTGTGAACTATATTGCAAGATGAGGATCAATGCCTTCAATGCCAGAAGCCCAAGTAGGACCAAGCGCGGAGCCCATGTTGTGGTGCACTATATGTCAGTTAGCAGGGAACATATGACTGATAACTATCATTTGCTACAGAAATTTGTACAAACACCGCAACAACTATTCTGCAACTTCTATAGGTCAGTAGGGCATGATGATCACAACTACCAAAGATATGAATTGATTATGGAAAAAAAATCCGCCTATAGAGTTCAAGTAGAAACATGGCCTCTTGACCAAAGCACTAGGGTGGCATGAATAGGCTTTTAGGGGCACAGATGAGGCCGAGTCGGAGGAGCACCTGGCAAAGTTCGGGGACAACTGATCTGTTACAATTGTGGAGGACTAGGACACTATGCCTATGAATTCACTAACACAAGGTGTCCTTCGTGAAAATATTGTACTTAGTTTGATCATGAGACGGAGGACTCTCCTACACTAATAGCGAGGATATTCAACAAAGGGGTGTTACTGACGCAGTCGACTCAAAACTTGTAGATCATGAGGGCTGAGCCTCGTGAAGAGGATCCGAATGTGAATATAGTGCTCCAAAGTGGAGTTGCAATAGGCGATAATAAGGGGAAACAACCTGTAGATAGCACATGGGTTCGCAAAGCCCCAGAGAAGGAAGTTTAATTTGATTTGGAGCGTGAATGCGAAACATTCATGGAAGAAGCAAAGAGCTTCACTGAGGCCTCTACCTTAGGGAGCCAGGATAAGCCTATTCAAGAAATGGACCCTTCTATGCTTATGAACTTTCTAGAGACCTGCATGAGGCTGCTACGCAATAGCAATGCTTTAAAGGGGTTACAATAAATTATAAATAGATGCGTCAGAAATGCTTCAGGTGAACTACGCGTGGTACAGAAGATTGGTAAGCATAAAGTAAGGAGAAGATGTGAGATGAGACTTACCGTGTAGATAGGAGAATATGAAATGGATTAGGTTATTTTGGACTTGGGGTCAAATGTGAACGTTTTTCCAAAGCAGACTTGGGAGCCGATGGGGAGACCCCACACTGCAGTGTTCTCTGATTCAGCCAAGGATTAAAAATTAACGGAAGATCATCCCCATGGGACTGTTGCAAGGGGTAACTATAGATATTAAAGGCATGAGTGCATTGACCGATTTTGAAGTAATAGAAATTGTGGATGACAGCAACCCTTACCCTACACTCATTAGCATTGGTTGGGTTACTGAAATGAATGGGGTAATCAACCTAAAGAAGAAAAAGATTATATTTGAAAAGAAATTTCTTCATGTAATAGTACCCCTAGATCCTATTGCAGGATTGTGCTATACTGAACTAGTTCGTGATTACGAAAGCGATGATGATTTGGACTACATATATAATATAATAGTGTGAGACCAAGATTGGGCGAATCCGATAGTGGATGAAAAAATTACATGGGATCGTGAGAGTTCCTACAACTCAGATTTAGACGAAGAATTACAGAGTTGGTAGAATCGGCTACATGAAGTAACCACGCTAAGTTGTAACATGATGGCCTAGACGCTGCAGTATGTGTCATCAATGGTAAGAAATCTGCCCACTTATGATGGATTGAATGATGTGGATGTGTTTTTTGATACATTTGAGAGGGAAGTACCAGAGAAGCAACACTTCTAGGCTTTACAATGGCCACTACGCACTATGCCTGCGAGATGGTGGGGTACGCACAAGGGTAGTTTGATAATTGGTGTGAGTGTAGGAGGATGATGAGAACACGCTTGGGAAGCCGAAGGTATGAATGACAGACAAGTATGATAGGAAGGATGATCTCCACACACACTTAGCTAAATGGGCTAAGGTCTATGAAGCGAAGCCCCAAACTGAATGGGTGCACTTGCTATGTCACACATTGGATGTCATCTTGATGAACTAGTACATGGAGATCGAGCTCTGCCCATGGTACAGGCGAATGTGATATTCTCCACAAGGGGTTCATAATGATGTTCATCTTCCAATATGGGTTTGATTGTATTGATGAAGCACTACAGGAAGTTAAAGCATCAATATTTAGGATACTGCAGGATCCTTTGGATCTGTTTCAACACGACTGGACCACTTAGCTAAGCCAAGCGCTGGAATGCTACAATGTTACTACTAAAGAAGAAGATGAGGATCCATGAAAGATTAATATCCCTGAAACCAAAGGTCACCACGAGGTCAAGGGATAGTAGATCTAGAATATTGACATAACCGTGCCACTACAAATCAAGAAGGTAAATATTGGTACAAAGGAGGAGCCCAAATTCGCGAAGATTGGAGATTATTGGGATGATGTGACATTAGATAAGATCACTGAATTACTCTGTGAATGCCAAGATTCGTTCCATACCAAGTTTACAGAGTTAAAGGGGATAAAAGAAGACTTGGGCATTATGAAGATCACGTTAAAAGTTGACTCAAAGCTGGTTAAGCGAAGACCTTACCATCTCAATTCGAAGTATAAGGAAAAGGTCCACTTGGAGTTGTATAAGATGCTCACGGCAAGCATCATTGAGCCAGTAGAAGAATCTAGTTGGGTGAGCCCAATGGTGGTACAAGAAAACAGGCAGAAGGATGAAATAAGGATATGCATAAATCTCAGGAAGTTAAATGACACTTCGTGCATGATCCTTTTCCGACTCCATTCACTGATGAGGCATTGGATAATGTAGGTGGCCAAGAAGCGTAATCCTTCACTGATGGGTTTTTTGGGTACCATCAAATCAAAATCATGCCTGAAGATAGAAGAAAGACTACCTTTGCGACTTAATGCGAATGTTTTCAGTACAACGTAATGCCTTTCAGATTGAAGAATGTGCCAACAATTTTATCGCGCGTAGTCATTACTGCATTCAAAGAATTCATTCATAAGTTTCTGGAAGTGTACTTTGATGACTAAACTATGTTTGGGTTGGTAAAATTGCATGTGGCTAGTTTGCACTTAATGTTAGATACTTGTCAAAGGTACCAGATTGCACTCAATTTGAAGAAATGTCTATTTTGTGTTCCTTTTGGGACTGTGCTGGGTCATGTGGTTTGTAGAAAGGGACTGATGGTAGATCCTGTGAAGATCACAATAATACTTAACTTAGAGGCGTCGAGGAGTGTGAAACAGTTGCACACAACCTTGGCACAAGCTCGGTACTACAAAAAGTTTATCAAGAGCTATGCCCATATCACCATGTCTATGGAGAAGTTGTTGAAAAATGATGTCACGTTTTGTTGGAACGAGGTTTTTCAGAAAAGCTTGGATGTATTGAAAGGAAAAATGGTCACTGCATCAATTTTAGTCTTCCCAGATTGGAAGAAGGAGTGTCATGCACATGTAGACATGTCATGTATAGCATTGGGAGCAATACTGACACATGCCGATAGAGGAGAATTGGACCATCCTGTAGCATTCACAAGTAGAAGGTTATCCAAGGCTGAGAAGAACTATTCCACCAATGAGCATGAAGGATTATCCATGGTATACACGCTCCAGAAATTTAGACACTATTTGTTGGGTGGACACCTTAAGATGTATACAGATCATTCTGCATTAAAATACCTGGTCAACAAGCCTATGTTGGGGGGAGAATGATTTGAAAATTATTGTGAGGCCTAGATGACTGAACATGAGACTAGACCATATCTCGTGCATCGAAAGGGGGGAAGAGCCCACTAATTTGGAGGAAGGATTTCCTGATGCATAGCTATTTGCACTGCATGTTGTGGATAGTCACTTGGAAGAAATCATACACTTCTTGACAACATGAACTTCCTCAGAAGGCTACATCATCCAGTAGAAAATGGAGTTAGTGGTGCGCACAGTAGACGTTTCTGTCATTACCGGACATCTGTACATAATGGGGTCTGATGAGGTATTACGACGATATGTACTCGAGCTTGAAGGGAGTAGTATCCTTGTGGATGCTCATAGGGGTGCCACGGGAGGCCATTATGTAGGAAGAGTGACCATGCATCAAAATTTACGCACAAGGTTGTGGTGGCCAACCCTCCATCAGGATTCCAAAGCCTACTATAGGGCGTGCAATGTGTGTCAAAGGATTGGTAGGCCATCACGGAGAGATGAGCTACCTCTGAACCCACAGATGACACTACAACCTTTCGAGAAATGGATGATACATTTTGTGGGACCCATTCAGCAGCAAGGAACGAGGATGGGAGCACAGTACATTATGATCATTACTGAGTATTTGACTCCATGGGTGGAGGCACAGCCTGTGAAGGACTCCACAGGTGTGACTGCTAGGAATTTTCTCTTTGAGTATGTACTGATGCGATTTGGGTGTCCAAAGATTTTGATGAGTGATCATGGTACACACTTTTTGAATGAAATGATCAGCGCGATGAGAGAGGAATTTCAGGCATATCACCAGAAAATAACACCTTATTAGCCACAAGCTAACGGGATAGTGGAAGCATTCAATAAGGTACTGGAGAATGCACTGACCAAAGTTTGCAATGCTCAGCAAAGTGATTGGGACCTGCGCATACCCACAGTACTATGAGCCTATCGGACGACATGCAAAAAGTTGAATGGACAGACACCCTTTAGGCTTGTATATGGTGTTGAAGCAGTGATGCCCATGGAATACATTCTGCCTAGGTTGTGTGTTATGCTCTTAACCTGAAAATGATACCCAAATAGAGAATATGCGAAGAAAAGATACCCAGAACACAGAATATGTGAAGAAAAGATACCCAAAACACAGAATATAAATGATTTTATTATTCAGAGAGTAATGTTCACTTGCCTCTTCGAGGGGCCAACCTCCAATAGAGCAGAGCTCGATTAC
>APFE030947716.1:2041-117576 GCA_000404065.3 Pinus taeda | reverse complement strand
TTATATATGACTCATACATGCAATACCACAGGCCAATACCGTGGTATTACTAATACCATCTATCTAATACTACGGCCCATTTGCAACTAACTGTGGTTCCGTTATTAATTGCGTATTAACCACTTACAATTATTAATATGGGCTTTATTGATTCTTGACTATGACGTGGTCCCATTACATAAATAAGGGGGCTAGGGTGGGACCCTAACATTGTGCATAGCGAAATTCATGAGTATGACAGATCGCGAAGCCCTAGAAGAAAGGCTCACACAACTTGCTAAGCTTGAGGGAGAAAGATTTATGGCAAGATTTCACCAACAGGTCCAAAAGTAGCGTGGAAAAGCATGGCATGATCAGCACATTAAGTTGCACACCTTTAAGGTAAATGATCTGGTTCTTTTATATGACCACAATTTTGAAACATTTCTAGGGAAATTCAGAATGCACTAGCTAGGGCCCTATTTCATTAAGGATATTACTGATGGTGGAGCAGATCAGTTGATTAAATTGAACAAAGATCCCTTCCTAGGAAAGGTGAATGGCAGCTAATTGAAGCCATACACCAGTGATCTGACTAGGTGACTATATGAAGGTAGCATAGTCTTAGCGCTCCAGGCAGCTGAAAGGAGGTGCATGACTATAAACTACACTGCCCGGGTGGGGGAGCTACATGATTGGAGGATTGTGTGGAAAGAGGAAATGTCACAAGGTTTACGACAGCACGTAGAGAGCTGTGATACCCAAAGAAAAATTACGCAAGTCAGCCAGAAAGTGACCGTTAAAGTAATTATTTATGATTTGATGGGAAGAATGTGGGCAAATGAAGTGGGCGGTTGACATTTAAGACAAAATTCTTGGGTAAGATCCTTCAAAATCTACCGCCAATCTGGCATTAATGAACTGAATGTTGGGGGGACGATCGGATTTGAATTCGAAATGGCCTATAAATTACAGGTGGAGGCCCAACAAAAAACACTTGGCCTTTTGAACATTGAGTTGATAAGCTCTTCGACATGCATGACCCACGCATTCTTCGAAGAATTGCTTCACTGACCCACCTTTGACCAGTTTCTAGAGTCCAATCGCAATTTTATCTGTGATTCTATCCCACGATCTGAAGCTATGGATGTTGAAGTAGTGATAGCCAAGGGGGCTGTGCCAGAAGTTGTTAGGGAGGTAGAGGGAGATGCTCTAGAAGTTGAAGAGTTACTAGCTAAAGTCTCCAAGTCACCATGGATGCCTAGACTGAAACCTACCCTGACCAAGGATAGTGCGAAGGATAAGTAGGGAAAGGAGGCTACAATACCGATGCGCATGTCACCCAGAAGAAACCCATAGAAGGAAAAGCCCTTGCATAGGAAAAGGGAAAACCCATTAAGTTGGAGCCCAAGGAGGAAGAAATTGAGGACATCCCAATAGATGATGAGGATTTGGTGGTGGAAATGGGGGAATTTGAAGTCGAGGGTTCTGACACTATCACTAAGTTTCCCGAATACGTCCCTCCGCACAAGGTCAAGACCATGGTGCCAAAGCACATTAACGAAAGTAAGGTCACCTTGCACACACCTCTAATACCAGACGAGACTGTCTTTGAAGGACCACGCTTGGGGTAGATTCCTCTGTTGAAACTGGAAGATTGGGACTTAGCTGACCATGAAAAGTTCCCGCACTTAGTGACAAAATAGCTCACACATTGCATTGTTGACACGACCACTGACATGACTGCATTGAAACCGTGGAAGTGGCTCATGGGAGTAGGCAAGGAAGGTCTGCTCAACCTGCTATGGGTACCTCACTACAATCGCACCCCCATTATAGTATTGGTCATCAAGAAGCTTCTATGCTTGGTGCATAATGGGTGTTTATGGCTGGAGGAGCTGATACCCATCACCAACAGGCTGATCCATAGGATCTTGTGGCTGTCCTACACAGGGGAAAATCCGGCCATGATTTTTGATGGAAAAGGTGGTGAGCAAGCCCTCGTGGAGGCCATGAAGGAGAAATTCAAGATCATGAAGAATTCACGAGGCTATGCCATCTCAAGTATTTTCGATCCTTCAGTCAAGGTGGCCACATAGATTTCGTGAGGAAAGGTTATGAGGAAGTGTCATGTAGATGAAGTGTTGGCACAATTCGTTGCTCTTGCAGCCTAATGCACTGAAGGAGTTCACTTTAATTGGGCACAATACCTCTACTATGAGTTCATTGCAAACTGTCGCAAGGCACCAAACCTCAGCAAGGCCTTCCACTATGCTTGGCTCTTGCTGTCCATTGTGCTGGTAACTTGGGAGCTTCTAGAAGACAATTAATTCCCCTCGGTCATGCTGAACTTGCCAGAAGTAGCGAAGTACCATTCGCTGTGGGTGACCAATGATGCTTAATGCATGAAGGAGAGCAAGATCTTTTGGATCTTAATGGAAATGAACATCTGCATGGCTATTAATCACAAACTGCGATTGTCACCTACTTTATTTTCCAAACTGCAGGAGTATGTAGAGTTCAAGGCAAACTTTCAGTGCGTATCGATCAGGGAACGGAAGGACCCTCGGCAGACATGGCATGACTTGCCTTAGTTGGCAACGAACGATGCGATTGATGCAATTCTTGATCACTGGTCGACAGAGTGGTGCATTGCCTTTGACTTGGTGGTGGGGTCGAGAAAGTCCGTCGCGTAGAGCAAAAAGGAGGGCCAAGCTATATATGGAATAGCTAGCTGAGAAGAGGAAGAAGGAGGTCACTGACAAACCCCAAGCAGAGCATGATACCACCCAACAGGCAGAAAAGTAGACAAGTGAAATAGAGCATGGCTCTGACAAAGGTGGGATGTCACCTACGCCTGAAACAAAAGAAGAAATAGATGATCAAATAGAGCAGCATGGAGCTGACCCACAGATGGCATTGTACCACATCAAATGTCCTAGATAACAAGAAAAATTAGGGCCACGAATGAAATCCAAGGCCAATAAGGCATCACTGGACCCAATCACCCTCATAGAGAGAGATTTGACAGACATTGGAGACACAATGTGGGATGTCACCACAGAGGTCCTCCAATAGTTTGAGTAGCCATAACAACAACTATTTGGGGCCATCTAGATGGGTCTGCATGAGATGCAGATCTGCGCATCATAGGCTAGCACAGTGTCCACCAACCTTCCTATTAGTACTTCAGATGCTGACAAGATGTTGTGCGCAAAGGACTCCCAAACGGTCATGCTACCAAATGGAGCATTGACCACAGAAAACGAAGCTGACAAGCCTACTGTCAGTGCCCTCAAGGGAATGGGGTTGAACTTGGCAGTGCTCCCTGGCAAGGCACTCCACCTTCTGCAAGATGCACTGATCGTGGAGCTGAGGGCCCATGAACATTGCGCTTTGTAGGTAATTAGTGAGGAGAAGATTAATAATGAACAGATGGCCCTACAGGGAGAAGCCGCCCTCACTTCCATGGTGGAACTTACTAACACAAATATGCACATGATTAAGGCTGTGAGAGAAGCCTGCCAAATGGTCCCCAAATAGGCCATTCTTGAGGATGTAGGTGCAGATGAAAATGTCTACAAGCTTGCTATAGGAGTGCACAATGCTCGCACATAGTTGGCTAAGGTTCAACTATAGCTAAACCTATAGATTTCATATTTACAGTTGAAGGCCTAGCCTTTAACTCCACTAAAAGTAAAGGAGCAGCATGCAACCACTGTCATAGAGGCGATAACGACAGTAGATATTGTAGTAGTAGACTGCACACAGCTTTCTGAACAGTCGTTCGAGGTCTTGACAAGTCTACGAGAGGATCCTAATGTACAGTGGCTGGAGACAAAGGCATGAGAGCTACATCAATGCTATCATGGAGTAAATGGTACAACGTGCACCGTTTCTCTCACGCAAAGACTGGCAAAGCTGCAAGAGGCCAAAACATTGAAGGAACAGGTCGATGCAATGCAACACAAGGAGGCAGTGTTGAAGGTGCACTTGAAACCCTGGTTGGACGAAACTTATTTGGTCACAGCTTCCATTGAAGGTAAGCTTGCTCATCTCCAAGCAACTCAGCAGAAGCTTCAGGCTCACAGTTCAGGACCAACGATAAAGGAGTTGGTTGAAGAAGTGAAGCAGACAACTGCACAATCCACTGCCAAGGTTGTCGTCATACATGTCAAGCTAGGAGGTCTTCGCACTAAGATCTCTGTACTCGCAAAGTGACTCGAGGGCGAGTCACTCTATTTTTGTTGGGGGCCTATTGGGTACAGGTTGCCCCAAGCACAGTTTTGGGGCTAAAAGCCCATGTTTTGGGATAATTTTGTAATAAAGTTGTAAGGTCTTCGCATTTTGTGGTCTTAGAGCGCGAAGGTGTCAAGAGTCATAAAGGATTGCTGCCCTTATTTTGTAAAGTGTAAATTTGGCTATAAAGATCAACTCATGGTCCACAAACCATGTGATTGTATGAAAAGGAGCTAAAGAAGTAATCTCTAAGTAGTGAAGAATGAAGTGAAAAAAGAAGCATTAGAGTCTTGGTAGAAATGTCTAAGTGTTCTCAGGTCTTATCATAGGTAGAGGCTCTGTAGATGAGTGCGCAGATGCCTAGGTTTGAAGTCCGTAGCTGAGTGCGTGGACCCCTGTAGCTATGTGCATAGGGTGGATAGAGTCTGTTTTAACTTAAAGATATCAATAAAGAGAAGTATTCTGCAATTACTATGTATTTGCTTCTTGTTAATGCATCTAATTATATTGTGTTTTGGGTTTAATTTTCAATGTTTATGTGATGCACGAATATATGTGATCGTATTGGTTAATTAAATGCAAGTAAGGATATCAGTTTACATGACACTAACTATGATTGATTATTAAGATATGTAAGACATTTAAGATAACTTGGGAACCTATACAATACATTGTCATAGCTGCATGTAAGTACCCGGATCATGGGTTAGGGCTGCATGAAGGTCAATAGTGAACCTTCACAAAGGTAATGAAGGGCAGAATAAAGGGTAGACTGACAGAGCCCTAGTACTTAGTGACCTACACAAAAGTAGGGGCTTAGGGTATAAACTGACATCAGGACCATCTCAGGGTGCAAAAACTTGGTTCCAGCGTTTCCCCATACTGCTTCAGGCAAGACTTCAGTCTGTGCTCTATGGGCTTATGTTGAAAGGGAAAATAGTGTAGGAATTTGTTTGACTAACTAAATCTAAATCTAGGCCAGGTCTCATGAAGCAAACAATGATAGATTATCACCAAGAAACCACATGCATGTTCCATGCATGCCAAAACTAGGAAGGAAATTATACATGCAACTCAATACCTGCAAGAAAAACTCATTGTAGCTATTCATCCTGATGTCCTCTTTCACTTTCCTTTTATTCCTTTTCCTTTTTGCCCCAAATTCTATGTATTCCACACTCCTCCAAGAGTGCTCCAAGAGACTATGTGTGTCCAAGAGTATGAGAGAGAGAGAATAGAATGCAAGCTCCACCAAAACATGTCAAAAACATTCCAACTGATCATCAGAAGCCTTTTTATTAATGAGACTTTTATTTTCTTGATTTTCCATTATTTTCCTTCATTTTACTCCTCCCATGAAACCTTTGACCTTTGACCTTCCTTTTCTCCTATTTTTCATTATTTTCATAAATAAAATGTCAAGTAATGCCTCATGTATTTCCAAATCCTTTGCCATGATAATCGAAATGACACCCACTAGGATGTTTTACCCACCATTCATATTAGAATATGTGTCCTATGACCATGGTATTATATATTTTTACATGAATTTTTAACGAGGGTTTCTACACAACATAACTTCATAAGAAATTATCAAGTAAAGCGAAATCACTGTAATAGTTTCCTCTATTGACTTCTCAACAAAGAGCATTATTTCAGATAGAGATACTAGATCCTTGGGACATTTATGGAGGACTTTGTGGAAGAAAATTAGAACTAATTTGAACTTTAGTTCAACCTATCATCCTCAGAGTGATGGGTATATTGAAGTAGTTAATACAAGTTTGGGGAATATCTTGAGAAGCTTGGTTGGAGACTATCCAAAGCAATGGGATCAAGTTCTTGCCTAGGTTGAATTTTCCTATAATGATTATCCAAATAGAATCAATGGTTAAATTATTTTTCATATTATATGGTATGCAGCCAAGAGGAGTACATGAGCTCCTAAACTTGTGAAGATAAGAACAAAGGGGTTCAACAGGACAATACTTTATTACATGTATGTAGGAAATTCATCAATACGTGAAATAAAGACTACAAGAAAGTAATCTCAGATATAATTTTAGAGTGGATATTAACAAGAAAGAACATAGCTTTGAAGTAGGGTATTTAGTGTTGGCACATATGAGGAAGGAAAGATTTCCTAAAGGAGATTACAATAAACTAAAATTGAAGAAAATTGGCCTTTGTAAAATCCTTAGGAAATGTTTAGCCAATTCTTATGAGATAGAGTGTCCTTCAGGAATTGGCGTCTCTCTCATTTCAATGTTGATAATCTATACGAGTATCATCTAGTAAAAGAGGTACATCCAATATATGACAATGGACAACAATCGATTCAGTGGCAGAAAAAGTTATCAACACTAGGTCCTTTAATTCCATAGAGGATTTTAGACAAGAGATTGATTAAGAATATTATGAGCAGGGAATGCAATGAGTATCTAATTAAGTGGAAGGACTATCCACTAGATGATGAAACGTGGATGACTTCCACATTAATATAGAAAAGTTGTAGAAATGTTGAAGAACTCATGCGTAGGATCCCATCAATTCTTCATTCCTTAGGAGTATGATGTAGGGCCATCTGTAAAAACCAAATTAATCAAGAGGTCAAAATTTCTTTACCAGAGGATTTGTTTCCTTAATGAGTAGATTTTTCAGGTTATAGTTTGTTTTTCCAACCATGTAATCCATAGAGTTTAGAAAAATATTGCACTTTGTTTCATTTTTCCCAAAATTGATCCATTTCATCCTATCTTTATGGATACCAAATGCATGATGTTTTATTTATTGAAGAAAGTGTGGAAAGAAAAATATATCTTCCCAATAAATCAGTCCTTTTGCAATCCTGTTTAATTTCTAAATCATTCCTTTTGCAATTTATTATTATTATTTTTGTATGTATATTCATATATATTATTGTGATTATTTACACTCATCAAGATAAGTGAGAGAGGCTTTATAGAGCTTGAGTTAGAGGTTATAGGAGTGAAAAACAATCTTGAATCATTGACAAGGTCAATATTAAGTATACATGTGGGAGATAAATAAGTTAGTTTTTTTGTAAGCTCTGACAAGAGCCATCATTTAACAACACCAAGAGGTGGGAAGGTGAATTTCTATTAAGGAAGACTCACAATTAACTGCGCCAGGATGGAGAGTTTATCCCAAGAGGATAAGAGGAGTGCTTAATGGGAATAGTTGGGTTGATGTGGCATTCCAAGAAATCAAGGATCAACCAAGGTTGCATGGTGTGTAGGTGGTTCTATGTTGACTCATCCAACAGGTGGAGCAAGGAGCAAATTTTAAAATGATGGGGACCAATAGTTAACAAAGTTGGAATCAACAATTGACAGAAAAATAAAAAATAATCCTTGTAAAATAGGGATTCACTAATTAGTTTCCCAAGGGTGGCACACTCACTCAATTTTTCAAACTTTCGTGTCACCTTTCCCTTTATCTTAGGCATATACATCATAAAACTAAATTAGTCTAGATATATTTAATTGATGCCATTAGAGCTAATTTTTACATTTGGTCTTGGAGTTGTAGCATTCCCAAGGAGTTCAAGGAGCCTTCGGTGGAGTTTGCAGCACTTTTTCAAGTCACTTTTGCTTTTATCGCCTTTTGTCACTTTTTTCATCGCTTTTTATCATTTGGTTTTCATGAGTGTTGTTTTGCTTGTTTATTTTCGTGGTCATTGGTGTTTTAATGCAAATTGGCTTGTATAAGTGTTACTTCAATTCCTCGTTCACATTTCACAAGTGTCACATTAGTTTTCTTGTTTTTTCCTATTAGTGGTCGTCATTGCAACAACTCTTCTTCCATGTTTATTTCTCCTTTTGCATTTTAATATTCTGCAATTTTTTTGCATTGATTTATCCATAATTAGCTATATCTTCACTTTAGCATGCACGATCACTCAAATTTTCTTATTTCCCACACTCTCATCACGCAGATATTCCCTTCCCTTGGTGAGTTTTCACCTTGTCTAGCTGGGCATTGCACAAGTTGGGAGCTCAAGTTGTAATGTTTGCCTCTGACACTACGTAATGCTCAGTATAAGCTGACCCAACTGTGCATTGTGAACTTCCAAGGCTCAAGCCTTCACCCTTGGCCACTAAGACTATGTAATGTGTAGTTTCTCCCACATTTTTCCCTAGATCTAGCCTCAACCTGCGTCACTGGATGTTGAGAATACACAATGTGCAATTACCTCAACTAGTCTCTCTCCGTAACCTAAGAAATTGTAAAATCCTCCTCATCAGTTCATTATTTTGTTGCTTGATCTTGCTCTGTAATTTGATTTTCTGAAGCTAATTTATGTCTCCCATGAGTGCTTTTTTCTCTTGTAGGTATTGCAAGTGTTGGGAATTTCTCTTCATTAGTCACTGTTATCATGGCAGCCAAGAGAACTGATTCAAAGGATACAAAAGGGAGCAGAATGAGGGAGAAAGTGGCGATTACACCATTTTAATTTCGAGTATACTTAGACGCTCAATTGTTTGTGGAGAAAGGAATCAAATATTACATGGCAGAAGGTGAATGAATTTTTTTCAACAAGAACCTTCAAAGAAGATCTAGAAGACTAACAAGTGTACATGAATGTCCAGAAGTCGGGGTTACATAGGGTCGCATGCATGTATGCAACATTTGCATGTGTATCTGTTATTAGTTGGATATTGTATTACATGGATGCAAAGAATATGGCTCTTGGAATTACCAACGAATGAAGACTTGCTTCTTTTCTGGTAGCAAACTACCATCTTCTGTACCATTTTCCTGAGCTAGAATTGCTCATGGATTCATTATTTTATGCAAAGAAAAACTACTTGAGCACCAAGGAGATCATTAAAGGTTGGATGAAAGAGCCAATGAAGTTCCCTCACACACCCACCAACACATGTAAGATGGGATTTCTTAGGAGGCTCTATCAACTATTGATCATCCTATGTTGCAGAATCTACATTCAGCAGAGCACTAAGACCTTTCCAAAAGGGTCAACTTTCCTATTGGACTAGGTTGTGAACAATGGTAGACCATTCAACTGGTAATATTTGTTCACTCAACATCTGTGGATCCATGTGTCTAATGTCCTTAGTCTTCCTAAAGGAGGGATATATAGAATGTATATGTATGCATATCTATTGGATGAAATTTCACACACAATGCATTCCCCGACATGACTTAGACATAAACACGATGGAAGTCTCTCATGTATGTTTATTGCAAGTTCCTTTCGAAGTGAAGCCAAAAAGGAGTAATGGAGAACCTAACTAATGAGTTCCTCATTCTATGATACAAGATGATATTTAAGGAAGAGTCACCTTGCATGTCACATGCGACAATGGCAGCAATATCACATATAGTAGATTGGTTTACCTCTTTGGATGGCACTTTCCTCAGGGTATTTGGAAGACATAATTTGCCACATATTTTACCGAGGTATGGGACCGAAAATTTAGTCATGTAAGAGGTTTCATATCATCTCTCTATAGGTTTATCAACAACTTTGAAGAAGAAAGCACCTTGGCCTATCCTTCCTTTGTAGAAAATCTTGTACTAGATTAAGAAATTGAAAGTTGCAGATACCGAAGGGAAGGCAATAGAGAAATTTGTATTCAATACTCATGACTTCAATCTGTATGATCGAAGGAGTATCTTTAAAGACCATTGTGCAAGAATCCATTTTCAGTGGCTAAGAGGGACCATTCACTAGATGGAGGAGGATGGATGGAGGAATTACTACAACGACTACAACTCTCATGAACTGATAAGTTTGGTAGGAACTTCACAGGTTTCTCTGTAGGAGGCAGACACTCTAGAGGAAGCACCACACAAGTGTGCACCCCATTGTGTGAGATGGGAAAGAGGAAGGTTGTGCATAGTCTCTGGTGAGAACAAAGCCATAAGATGAAAATCCAACCATTATGAAAGTGAATTTAGCAACAGAGGCAATGAGGAAATGGAGGATGCAGGAAGTAGAGTGAAAGAAGAGGGATGAAAAGGTTCAAAAGAGGAAAGAAGAAGAGGAGAAGCATAAATAAGAATAATAACAAAGGTGAAGAAAAGAGGAAATAGCAGAAGAAAAAACATAGAGACAAGTTGAAGAGCTAGAATGGAAACGACAATAAGAGGAGGAGAGAAAATAGATGTAGGACAAAGATATTTCATAAGAGATAGATGAGTTTATTGAATTCCAAGACACGAAGGAACCGGATTCGTAAAACCTAGATGTCAACCTAATGCTAAGTACACAATAGTTCACCATTCAGTCTCCCCATCCTCCAACAAAGAAATCTCCAAGCGAGGAAGAGGATATCGTTCCTCTCGATGATTATTTAGTGATGAATACATACAATCTGACCAATGACAAGCCTTAGAAAAATATTGTACAAGAAAGGAAGAAGCATTTTTCTAGAGGACCTCGCATCTCCTGCATTCATCAAAGAAACGGTGATCGTGACCGACACCAGAAGAAATTTAGGTGTCATTTTCACAACCAACTTGGCATTTGCAGGAGCTTCAAAGACAAATACAGATTATTTGTTGGCCACGAAAAATCAATTGGCAAATAAATTGCAAGTTGTTCTATAAGAGGTTGAACAACTTTGACTAGTAGCTTAGAAACTTCCACATAGATCCATCTGGAAGAATTGAAGGTAACGATACTCGTTGAAGTACCGACACTATGAGAGGCCATGAAGAGTATTGTTAATGTGCGGAAGGTAGTTGTCCATTTGCATCACTTGCAATAGTAGTGTAAATACTTTGTCAAAACTCTAAGGAATATACAAGATTCCATTTTTATTGTTCATGAATGGTCAATGCAATACAAAGGGGCACCGATTGAATTGGGAAAGAGAAAAAGAAATAGGGAGAGTTGGATAAAGCAAAAGTTTAGATGTTGATCTATAACAACAAATAATTCAGCTCATTCATTGGTAACATTCGGGGCTCGTATGAATGGTTATACAATGGTTTGGAATTGTTGGTGAAATATCAAAATATCCCATCAATTTGTTCACTCACAAAGATCAAGCGCAGGAACAAGGCCAAGCAGGAGATAGATGAATACTTAGAACAATGGAGACATATTACTATCAAGGAATATCTTGAAGTAAACAAAAAGAGAATGCACAAGCACATTGGTGGCTCTATCCAAATCAACACAATGTTGCTCCTGCTCAAGACACAAGTACATAGCGGTTCCAAGTGAGTGTACCTAAATGACGTGGAGGCTAGAGTGTATTTTTAGCAAGACACCATCAAACAATTTGGGATTATCATCATGTAATGTCAAGCGTGGAACCACTACGTTGTCAAGAAACATCAAGTGAAAGTTGTTTAGCTCGAGTTTCTCCAAACTCAAGTATGATATGTTTTCTTATTATTAGGTTGTCTAGTTGGTTCTACCCAATTTTGTCTTATATGGGTACGAGTGTAAATTTTAATTTTATTTTGTAATTAATTTGTAAGGGGAATTCCAAGTGTCAATATTGGAATGTGAAGATTCACAATGTAATGCAATGAACCATTTTGTAAATAAGTTCAATATTGATGAGGGAAGTCTAAGAGTCATCAAGGGGAGTCGAAGAGTCAACCCCTCTTGTTATAAATATACACGCATAACTCATGTAAAGTGCTTTCGGGAGCTAATATTTTAGCTAGGCTTCAGTTTATAATCAGGAGCTTGGGATTTTGTGAGAGCCTTGGCTTCTCCGTAGCATATAAGGAGTATCTTTCCTTGGTGGAGCGGGTGATGTTGACTTCACATTCCACTATTGTGGCTAGTTTTCCATTAATGGCGTATGTATGATTACAACTTTCAATTAATAAAAGATGGGAGCTCACACATTTTCATGCATATGTTGTGAATATAATAGGACTATTCTTGTTATGTTTTTAATGTATGTTATTTGACTTACGCTTATCCTTATGAAATATTTCGTTTGCATTGGTACAAATCTCATTGAATACGTGTTGTTATTTAATTCCATCATTGTTAACTTGTGAACTATTTCTCATATTAGATTGTGGTGTCATTTATGCTTGTGTGTTCCTTTCACGCTACATACTATTACAAGCTTCTAAGGGGCTCACTCATTTTCCCTTTTTTGTGTTAGAACCTTCATGCATCGCACTTGAATTTCTGTGGGGTCACATACTTGTTCTCACCAAAGTCACTAAACATCACTCTACACATTATTACAGCCAAGGAACATCATTAGAACTGATTGCATCAACAACCAGGCCATATTCTGGATGGGAATCCTACACTGAATGGTGTGAGGTCTCACTAGGACTTCATATCGTAGAGATCCCTTGAATGTTGGCAGGTCCAACACCATCAACAAAAAGTTAAAAGCATTGAGAGCATAAAAAATAACTACAGGAGATCACACGTTTTTATAGACATAAGCCTTGTCTCCTTTGTGAGCTTGTCAAAACTTGGATTTGTTGGTAACAAAAAAGTAAAGGCCCACATCAAAGAGGATGCCATATCATCCCCCATTATTCATGGTAATGGGGTTATCCATGTGATCACGATGAAGAAGAATCAAGAAGTGTCCTTCTTGTAACTCTAATTAAGAGTTGAAAGAGTCAAACCTAATCACTAGCATGGTATTTGGATATTTTACAAACCAAAAATTAAGAGGAGAATGGGTTTCACTCTATTCAAGTGTATTTTGGTTCATATATGAGTAGAGTAGCTCAGAGGGATAGGGAGAGAGAAAACAAAGATAATTTTTGCACTATAACAACACACATGCCACAAGCCTCACTTTCTATACGTGTATCCATTTTTTCATTTAGAGGAAGGTAGTAGAAGAGCCTCACCTTCTAGCTGAGTTTTCCCCTAAAAGGGTTTACCATGATATATCATATATCCATAATCGTTTGTGAGTTTTTTTTTTTTTTTTTTTTTTATATTTTTTGTTTAATTATCATTTGCATGCATGCATAATAAACAATAATTCATAAATCTAGAAATCTAAGAAGAAAATAAACCCTCATAGTGTATATTTCAGATTCTAAGCATAATGTTATCATATATGTTTTGACAAACTATCAAGTGGAGTATCCATGGAAGTTTACAGTTCATCAACTAGAGGGACTTACATTATCAAAAAGAGGTTATTGTTGTTAGAGAGCTTAATGATGGCCATAAAGAGTGGTTATGTGACAAGATGATAGGTTTACAAGGAAATTTGGCTCAGGAATGAAGATATTTTATCCAATATATAAATTATAGTGGTATAATATTGATAGAGAAGAAGGACCAGATAGTGTTGTCATGGGATAAATCAAAATATATTCTATCGATAAAAAAGGAATATGAGGCACTCTTTTTTTGTGATTATGGATAGAGAAAATAAATGGTGGTGGCCAATTATATAAAAATATGAATATCCATTAAAAGTAAGAATTATGCTTGGTTGGTGCGGGCTAATAAGGTTTTGATTTGGGACAATGACCAAAAGTGGGTTGATAGAGTCGAGTAGGTATGTTGTCTATGGTCAAAATAGAATTGGCAGATCATCTATTTTTCTTTTGTACAATCATTACTCAAGTGTGAAAATAAGTTCTCATATTATTAGGTTGTTTATGTTTATGGAATTATGATTATTTCGAGTAGATCATGAGGAATTGGGTACTTGTTTTTCATGTTAAAGCTTTTAGAGAGTTGTTTACATATAATACATGAGGGCTAAGGTTGAAAATCAAGCAAGCGCTTATTCAAAAGAGTTAGGAGATGCACAATTGTGGTGCCTTATGCAATCCAATATGTTTAATGTAAATAATAAAATAAATCTATGGCTTTGAGGATCAACCCTAGGCACGATCCATCTATCACTTTTGCCTCCTTGGAGTGATTTCAATGGTACATGCCAAGGTCTCCAAGGTGATTATGGTGCCAGTATTATTTTTCTTTCAGTCATAATCATTATTTTAGGCTCAAGACCAGAAATGGGAGAGTTATTAATACTTGAACAAAGTTAGTGACACTTTGAACATTATTATAATTTACCAAGGCCAAAGTTGTTCACGATCTACAAGTAGAAGGAAATTTGAAAGCAGTGATTGAATGATTTAAGGGCTCAATGTGATTCAATAGTATTATACTCATTCATTGGAAACACATCATTTACGGACTACATGAATCATTTCATTGAGTGATTATCTAAGATTTCCACCAAGAACTTAATTTTTGGGTAGATTGTCTTTGAAAGGAGGCCTTGGTAATTAGAGATGGGAATCTTCTTAGCAATCAATTCAAAATGGAGCGTATGTATCGTTTCAATGCATTTGCTAAGACACTTTTCTATGATAGTATTATGGTCAAAAATATAGTTATGGACTTCAATGTTTTTTTTAATTTGGTAAGTAGAAATGGATGATATATGGGAGGGTTTTGTCTCAAAATAATTTTTTTTAGCAAAATTTAAGATGCATATTTTTATTTAAATTTAAACTAGCAACCATATAGAATTTTTATAAAAAATAAATTCATATAGATGTTTTAGATTTTATTATTATTATTAAAGATAGAAAATCTTGTCCTATAATACATGTTCACAATAATCTAATCTAAAATTGAAAAAATAAAATTCCCTTTAATTATTTTATGTTCTCAATAGTTAAAATTACCATTAAAGACATCAAATTTAATGGTATGTCATCTAATCTCTCAAAACAAGACAATCAATCATAATTTTAGATAAAGTGACTTCATATTTTTTTTCTTATAAAGCTATTCATAGATATTCATATATATAACATTTAAGAAACAACTATTCATATATATGTCATTTGAGAATCACCTTCCTCCCTTGCACAATAGGATCTTGTAAAGAAATTTGACTTTGTAAATTTTGTTAGCATATATAACTATCTAGTATTTGTTGGTATAATTTCCAAATATTATTAAAAGATAAGTCCAATAATATATAGGAAATTAACCATATATTTAATAACAAGTTATAAAGAATAAAGGAAAAAACCGAGCTAAATATTTAACCAACAACCAAAAGAAAACATAAACGGTAACTCCACAACCAAAAGAAAACATAAATTGTAAATCAATTTGTAATGAGATTGAATGCCTTAAATGATTTAACATGGAGAGAGGCCAACGGTGGTTATAAGTTGCTCTCACTTTTTTCTGGAGTGCCGTGTACAATTCCCCTTGATAGAAGCATTGAAGAGAAAAGACACTATCGATTTACTCTCACAAGGGTGTGGCCCATAAGGAAAATTTAGGAAAGTTGACTTGGTGATTTGCTTCCCTATTAATTTCAAAAGTTGGTGAGACATTATTCTCTACGATTTCAATTTTGGAAAATGTGTTCTCTTTAATGTTCTGCATTGCCTTGTATCACGGTTTAATTGTGATACCACGGCTTCTAAATAGAGAAATAAAAAATATTAGTTAAAGTTGAAGCGGCTAATTAATCATCACTTCTCTTTGATAATGATGTCTTCTACAGACAATTCCGTAAGCAATCGGTATTGTCATAACCCTGGCATCTTTTATGTGGGCACATCCTTGATATAGTAACGTTACTTTTTCTTAAAGTAAAAGTTGCCAGAGGAGACTTGCGGAAGAAGAATGTGAATTTTAAGTTTGATTACTCCTCCCTTTTCACGTCCTGGGGTAGGAGGAATCTAATCTTTTTCCGGTATGTGGAAAAATGCCGGTTTACATGGGCCATTGGAGGCAATTCTTTTTCGTAAGTCCGTGATTCGACGTTGGAATATTCGTTTAATACCATGCACCGTCGCAGCTTATGCCACTGCAATTCACTGAAAATCCTAACATCGGGAAAATCAATCGCCTCCAGAGAAAAAACCATAACGTTGGAAAATCGACTGCATCTAAGGAAAAAACCCTAACGTCGGAAAAGTCGACTCCATCGAGGAAAAAACCGTAACGTCGGGAAAATTGACTGCATCTAGTTAAAAAAAAAATCTAACGTCGGAAAAATCGTATGCATCAAGGGGAAAACCCTAAAGTAGGAAGTATCAACTGAATCGAGTAGGAAAAATCAACTGAATCGAGTAAAAACCGCCTTCGACCGCATCGTGTAAAAACCCCTAATGTCGCACGATTTCTCCTCACATGTAAGAATTTCGTCATTGTTAACAAATTGGATTTTTGTTTGATTTGGAATTTGGTTGATTTTTTAAATTCGCAATGCATGAAACTTCCATTATATACCAAATTCAACTCAAATATAAAATGCAAATAAAAATCCGAATTGCCATATACAGCTTTACGTTATTGCACAAGGAATTCTCCATGAATGCATTTAGTGTGAAAGCCAATTTAAGTTGGTGTGGGAACCAGTAGAAACCATTCCCGTCTCGTCAATTGAGTACTTGTGGAATAGTCAGAAACGAATTTCATAATTTCAAATCCCTGTCCACTGACATGAACTAAATCTTCCGTCCAAAATTCGATTATCTGAAAAGAAATTACAGGCAGAAAGCAAATAGAATCAGGAACGCATATGAATGTTTCACCCAATTATAATGAGAATATCGACCTTCACTACAATACGAACTAGATTATCACATGAATACTGACATACGCACCCACGCAAATTAGTGATCTGATGTGACCCACTTTACTTGCGGTAATCCATTGAGTGAATTCACGGTGAGTTGTCAGAATTTCTATAGGCGAGGTATTTTCATTAAGCCATATGTCAACTGCGCGTCTCTGGTTTCAGCTTTGGTATCAGAATCAGAATGGAAAATCTTAGAGATGAAAACAAAATATCATAATTGCAAAACGATACAAATAAGTGTAAAAGGTCTTTTCTATGAAAAAAAATATCGTCGTGATGGCAAAGTGGTGTCATCCATGAGTTCTCTCAGGGTTAGAGTGCTAACGCGAGATATCAAATTGTGGACTGCTTCCAGACTAGGAGCTCTACCCCTACTTCTAGGACTATTGACTCAACCTACTAAGAGATTCCAGATTGTTTTTCTAACTAAGGCTTCCATTACAAGTAACTCAACCCAAGGCTGTCCACAAAATGGCACTTTTAGGGAAAACCACTATCAATGCACTCAATCCTCCATGCCAATGAGAGATTCTTAACCAATAAACCACATTCATGTTCCATATATTCCAAAAGTAGTAAGGATATTATACATGCAACTCCATAAGTGTAAGCAAAACCCATTGTAGTAGCTAATCCCAATGTCCTCTTGTGCTTTCCTGCTCTTCCTTTTACTTGTTCAAAATTCCAAGTATGTGACACTCCTCCAAGAGTGCTTCAAGAAACTCTAAGTGTGCAAGAGTATGAGAGAGAATAGGATGAGATGTCCACCAAAACCTCTCAAAAGCTTGCTAACTAATCCTCAAAAGCCTTTTTATTAATGAGGCCTCTATTTTCTTCATTTTTCATTATTTTCGATCATTTTCCTCTTCACATGCAACCTATGACCTTTCACCTTCCTTTTGTCCTATTTCCAATAATTTTATAAATAAAACACGAATTAATGTCTCATTGCTTTCCAAAGCCTTTGTCATTTCCTTTGCGGTAATAACCGAAACTACACCAACTAGGGTGCTTTTCCCATCATTCATCTTGGAATACAAGTGGAATGACCGTAGTCTTGTATAATTTTACATGAATTTTTATCAAGGGTTGTTACACAACCCTACGTGTAAGGGCAAGCAGCTCCGAGGTACGACTGCGACCGGATGGAGAGCGCATGCGGCTGGAGGTGAACGAACAACATAAAGTGCGAGCTCAGACTTATGCGAAGTGTTATGCACATAAGAGAGGAGGGCGAGCAAAGTTTATAGGCGTGGGAGCATGATGGAATACCCACGGGTTGACCACACTTGGAGACAAAGATGACGGGTGAATTGTGTAGAAGTGTGGGTGCGTAAGGCATGGAGGACAAGTCGGCCGGGTAGGCTAACTCGCCCTGCCACCTGTATAAACAAGAGTTGCGATGAGTTCATTTGACAATCGCTCAACACATAAAGCATCTTCGCTCATGTAGAGAAGGCGAAGATCCAAGGTGTAGACGCAATGAGAAGAGGAAAGGTGCAGTTTGGGTAATGCGCCCATTCCTGGGCAAGACCATACGAAGGTGAACACGTATCTTGGCTTTGGGTGAAGGTTGTGGGTAGGGTCGCCCGCTGGTTGGAGAAAGGCGTGCACGGTGTGTGTGGCGCCTGGGTGATGTGTAGGAGTGCTCGACGGTGAAACATTGGTGAGCGCCTGGTTTGTGCGACGACTTGGCACGGGTTCTTGGGTGACTCGGGTGAGCATCGCCCATCGTGCAAGTGTGCACGGTGTAACTTTTGGTGAAGTGTTGAGATTGTGAATGGAGGAGTGTCTCGTGTAGAGGCTCCCGTGTGTGATGACTTGGAGGCGCGCCCAAGTTGGGCAAACAACACGATGGTGCGATAAGGTGAACGAAGGGTTGGTGAGTCGTGCGGCGACCGTGCGGAGGTGCCAACGAGCTAGGCAACCGAGTTTTGCTGAAGATTGTAAATTTAGCTAAGTATGAAACTTGGGGTTTCCAAGTATACATGTAAAGCTTGTAACTTGTAAAAGACTGTATAATATATTGTTGGGCAGATTCATTGTTCAGAGAGTTGCCCCTCCCTTTATTCTGTGGAATTGTGTTCTTCATGTATAATTGCTGATGTTAATGAATGTGTATGGGTGTTCATTGGTATAAAGGAAACATTAATAATCCTTGGTTGAGAAACACAAACTAAGTAGGATAAGTGGTTAGGCGTAGTCTACGAACATAAGTATTGGTGAAAAGAAAGTGTTCGGTGGTGCCACACCTCGCCTAGCACGGTTGAAAGACTACCACAGGCTTGGGGGCATGACACTTCCCCTTGAGAGAACATTATTCTCCATGTTCAATCACACCTATAACCAACAAGACTTGTGAAAGAAAAACATGTTGCCTATGGAGATTTATAACATAGCATGTTGCAGTATTGACAATGACATCTTGCTGAAAACATAACAACATACCACTTACTGGAGCTTTATAACACAACTCATTATGATATTTACAATGAAAACCACATATACTCATGCATATTTTCTTCAACTAGAAAATAATCATACTGTCTATGGAGCTTTCTAAATCCAGCTTGATACAATATTTACAATAATATACACATATACACATATGTACATTTTATCAACCAACAAATAAAAGGATATGATGCTTGCATCTGCAAAAAGGGAATCTACAGGCTCACACCTCCACCCTCAAAATAATACTAGCATTCACTGCCTTCATATGAAGTCCAGAACCCACTACCAAAGTCAAAACTGCGTGTAATTTCTAGCGCTGCAATCGTGCTCCACTTTTCTTCTAAGTGAACAACTACCGACTCATTGTTCCACGCCACACTCTCAATGTGCACCTGATTACATCTACCAATTTTAATGACAAAAATAAATCCATCCCGAGCCTTCCCTTCTCTACTACATAGTCGCTTGGGCAATCTAGTCACCCTCTTCCATGTTGTGACACATCTTCCAAGTTCCTCTGACACCCCCATCCTAAGAAGTCCATCCCTTGGCAAGGTTTGGTCACATCATAAGGTCAAAAAACTAAGGCATATCACTCCTTTGAAACCATCATATCGGTCATAGGATGCTCATGGAAATCAATGAACACTATTGGGTACTAATGTCCCACAATGGCCTTACTCATGGAGTGCTTTATTGGCATATTGCTCCGTGTTTCAATTCTTTTTGTTGTTGCTACTAATTCATGCAGTTAGTTTAATCATCGTGAAACCATGAATTTTCATGCTTTCATGTACCAAGCACACAATTTCCATTAGACTTGAAAATGAATTGAAATATATTCAAATAATACTTCATTGGTGGCCCATGAACAAGGTACTCTTGCAATTTTGTTTACCTCCTATCATAACAAGTCAAACTAGTTGTTGAACAAATCATCATGTATAAACATATGACATCCGGTTAGCTCAAAATACAACCATCATAAATTAAAATCATGGATCACATGAAATCATCATAAACCATAATCATAAATTAGATGTAACCATCATAAGTTAGAATCATAGGTCATATGCATAATTAAAATTGGAACAAAATACTAATACTTGTCCTTTGATCGACTCTTGTCCTTTTTGTATGCACATGAGATCGGTTTCCACATCCGAAAACACCCAGTTCCTTCTCTTCTCTTCAACCACATACACATACACATAGCATGCATCGCACCCATACAACCCCTAGGGAAAATTTTAAGGATGGAAGTTTATCTTAAGGTTTAGAAACCTTGGCGAATCTTACTAGTCCCTAATATCCAAATTGTAAAAAAAAATTGATATATTTGTAGAAATATTTAGATTTCCAATGATTTTTTAATAGTTGATATAATATTTTGGCGATTTAGATGGTAAAATAATGGTGTACTATAAAATTTGGGTAAATGATTTTAGAAAAAAAATTGAAATTGGCAAATCATTTTTTTGGAAAAAAATTGGAAATTTAGCCCACTTGTAAATATTGGCTCCTAAAATTTTCCATGACAACCACACACGGCATACAACACCACATAATGCATACACTTACACTTGATATACATCATGACACATACACCTACACCCTGTGTACAACACAACATAATACATAAACCTACACTTGGTGTACAACACAACACATACATATACATGGTACAACACAATGAATACACATGTCATGGTACCACAACTATAAAATGCACATACATAGTACTGCATGCCCACAAAACAACATGTATGGCTTGCAAACAATACAACATGTACACCAGTACCATATGTACAACATGTACACAATACCACCTGTACATAACACCATCTGCACAATGTGTACAAAACACCACATGTACAAGACACCATGTGCACAACGTGTACACAATGCCACATGTACACTGTGCCACCTGTAAAATGTGTACACAGCGTCAGAGGTACATAGCTCCACATGTATGAAATGTACACGACACCACATGTACACAACACCATATGCATGACATGTATGCAAACAACACCACATGTACAACATGTATACAACATGACATGCCCATAGTATCACTTGTGCAATCATGAATTAAACACTATATATACATAGCCCCACATGTACAATATGCACACATGACCATATGTTCGTAGCATTGCATATACAACATGTACATAGCACCCTATGTACACAACACTGCATATCCAACATGCACACAACATTGCATATACATCGTGTGCACAATACAATATGTACAGAGCACCACATATCTGACATGGACATTGCATCATCTATATCCATAATTGCATATGCAATGTACACACAACATAACATATACAAAATGCACACAACATCATATGTACACAGTACTACATATATTACATGCACACATACCCATAGGTACAATTACTGAATATACAACATGCACAACATATACATAAAAGTAGTACCACACATCCAAAACCACACTGTCTCTACAAGGCAACCTTTCTACTAGTGTCTTTCCACTATTCATGCATGTTCCAACATGCCACATATCATACGACTTCCATTCTATTGATGTATCCTTCAACATTATCTGTCCATAACATAAACATAGACATAGTACAAACATAATATCAATTCAAATCCACATGATACTGACCTTGTAGTTCTATCAGGGTTACTCTTCCCAGTTGATTCCTCATAAACCATGAACCTCTTCATGCCATTCAACTTCATAAGAAATCATTCTTACATAAGAATGATCCTTGAAAACTTGTTAGACAGTGGAATAGATACATAAATATATACATATATATAAACATTAGCATAAAACAATCATGATCCTATTAGAAAATGAGATACATACATCCACACACACACACACACACACACATAAAAGCATTAGCATTAAACAATCATGATTTTTGATGACCCTCCCAGACAACGACATTCATGCATACATGTATACATATATAGACATCAAGAAAATCATGATCACAACATAATTACCAAATAGCATAAGTAGCTCATGCACTCCTCTTGGTTAAGATAACTCCTTTACCTATGCAAACCTTGCACAACATTGAGAACAATCATTCCCAGCATAGCCAAGGTATCTGGTGCCTTAGATCCATTCACTTCACCTTTGCTATTACCTTTCTCATAATTGTTCTATCATTGCCCATTTACCCCAGTGCACCCAACCAATCCAACTATCTATCATACTCTTGCCTTCAATTTCCATTATACATGCACACAACTTTATTCAGGTCTTACAATACCTATCGAGTATCACACAACTCTCCCCGAGTTCCAGCAACATTCCTCCTTTCCCAACCAATTCTCAAGACTCAAAACATAAAAGGAAATAACAAGAAAACAATAAGAAGAAAACCATGAAAACCCATAACAATATGACACCACAAACAAAGTGGTATGGCCATACACTAGACATAAACAAAGCCACAAATCAAGTGCAACAAATCATAAAAAACTGAAAGATCAAGATTGGCAACAAAATCCATGAATCAATCCCCATGGTTCTTAGTGCTTCCAAAGGAAAGGTCAACCTAAGCCTTCTTCATAATTTCATAGGAGTCTTTTTGGCATGCAATCCCCCGCATCATATTTCGATAAACACATAAATGTCACTTCATAAATAGACATAACAACATACTAGTTACCTTACCTTTTTGCACCAATCAAATTTCCTTGTAACTAAACACGTCCAAGCCATCGATCAAGGGACTCCAATTCCCTTAACGAATCCATCCATAACTAGAAACTAGTTGTTATGCCTCTCAAATACATGTTAAAGAATATAACAGATATCCACATAATGTCGAACAAAATCAAGGTTAAGAAGACTTCCTATATTCAAAGCACTCATTTGTTTGGAATTGTGGTTTCCGAACATAACCAAAGGAATTTTCACCCAATTCCTTTCTTTTACCTTTTCCTGCTGCAATTGAGTCTCACTATGCACTATCACATCACCAAACTATTAGTTATATAAACACATCTACTATTGCATTATCAAGCTAATACCAAGCATGTTTCCCTGCAACTGTTCACACATGTTAGCCTCACATTCCAAAGATCAAAACATCATGTATATTAATTTGAAATCAACCTTTACCAAGTCTAACAACTAGGTCATAATCAACTAAGGGTCAAAATACATATTGCTAAAGCAATGACTTTCTTACACTCAAGTACATATCAGTTATCTCAACACATATGTATTAGTACAACCATATTAAAACAAGATCCTTCCTTCATGCAATCTTATAGATACATACTCATATCATGAAATTAATCAAACATTCAAATAACTTGTAAACACAACATGCTAGATAAACCAAATAGACAACATAAGAAAACACATACCTTAATGTATCTTATGGGAGGTTACCTTATTTGCACAATCAATCTAGATTAGAATGATATCCATAACAATAATTAGTTAGAATGCTCACACCATAAACTCATAAACAATTTTCATTCATGCATAATGATCACATATGCACAGTCAATCTAGACTCTAGATTAGTACAACACACTACCATATTTAGGTTGAATCATACATGAATATCATAACCCCACCCATCTGCAGAGGCCAATCCAAATCAACACATTACTTATAACACCAATATGTTAAATGCAATAACCCCATTCATCAAGTTAACTAACATATAACACCAACAATTTAACATATAACATACTCATCAACAACATATAAAATAATCATCAAGTTAACTATCATACAACAATCAACAAGTTAACATATAAAATAATCATCAAGTTAACTAACATAAAAAAATGACAGCAATTCATATAACAATAAGCTACTTTCATTCATGACTATTCGACACATGTGCATACGATGACACTAATTCACTAGAAACTACCATGCATGTAACCACAACAACAATAAAATGACAAACATGTATATAACCCTAATGCATATAACAATCAATTAACTAACATACCTGCATACAAAACATACAATACCTATATGACGATCTACTCTTACTCCCAAAGTCTAGTGATACGACATAACTATAATGATTTGCATCTCCTGCTTTATCTCATCCAACACATTAGCATCATAATGTACCAGTGGCATCGTGATGACCTAAACTGCATACAATGAACTCATGGACAACAACCTTAACAACGACAATGTATGCATAATAACATATAGACATTAACATGCATAGCAAATGCATATACATTGACATGCATTCATAACAAATGCATCCCAACAACAACATCATGAACTTTTACATAAAAACGCAATTGTAAAAATAGCTACCACCATGCATACCTAAGAAGAACATATACAACTTACATGCATGCATTACAAATATACTCTGCCCATCCAGTCCAAGGGGTGAACCATGTTCAGATACCACTCTGTAACACCCTCCTTCCACATATATTTAAGCAACCAGCCAACCGAGGTAAACATGTGACGAAGAGTTACTATAATATGATTCAACTGCCTACGTGTGAGTTAAGGAAGTTGAAATGATAGAACATCACAACACAGACCTTCCACACCCACTGTAGAACCCCCATGATCCATCCAACCTTCCAAGTGACTAGCCCTCGAGACAAATAACTTTTTACCTCATTAATTCATCAGTCACTCCCATGACATGCGCATGAGTGCGACAGGGACCCTCAAGTTGCTCCCACATGATGGGTATGTCTGCGACTGTGGATTTTCAAAAGTAATTTTTTGCCTATGACTCTGATTTTTCTCTCATGTTTTTAGGCCTAGGGCTCAGGTCACTACCCATAACTCCATGAAACTTCAATAAATGAAAGATAACAATGGAATCATAACACAAATGTAATTTCTTGAACAAGGACTTGAATGGACCCCTACTAGCCATGATAGGCATTTCGTCAAACATTTCATAAAGATGCACTCTACAGGTTTAAACAACATATCTAAGAATAAGGGTCTCATACTTATATGAGAATCACTAAAAAGCATTGATACCTCATCACAATAACTACATTACCATCTATTAGGCCATATATTCATTATGCATTCAATGATTAACAAAAACATGATGAGAGACATACATTTCCATTGTCATTGACATCATTCATAGCCAACATATAACCAACTGAAATATCAAGGATATAACAACCATACGAACCACATAGAGACAAGTACATTTACCCATAAAATAACAAGGAGAAAGAGATCTCTTTCTGATGACTACATAAGCCGATCAGGTATGGGACTTCCACAAACCACTGGACCATAAACTAGGATGAACCAAAATTTTCTTTTAGCTAGTCACTGCCATGCCATATTGCAAGAATGAATGTGTAATCTCATAAAACAAATCAATCAAAACCATCGAGGGCTTCTAGAGGCCAAATCACCTCAACCCTCAACCAATGATTCCACCTCATGCTTGGATGTCACTAACCATCACCAGATTGGTCTCTACCCAAGTTTTCTAGGGATCTAGAGCATTTGTTCCAATGAGGGCTTCTAGGACTAGTAACTCAACCAACAGCTACCCTCGAGCTTCCAGAGTGTTTAACCAATCAGGGATTCTAGGACTAGTAACTCAACGCACCAAGGGCTTCCGAAGCGTTTTTCCTACCAAGGCTCCTTCTAGGACTAGTAACTCAACCCAAGTTGTTATAGGGATTCTAGAGTGTCTGCCAAACCAAGGCTTCTAGGAACTAATAACTCTACTCACAACCAAAGGCACAAGAAAACCAATGAGAAAACAAAAGTAAAACCCACAACACCATGGCTATTTAGAAAATGGAAAGGCTAGGAAAAACCACTAGCAATACAGGCAATCCTCCATGCTAATGATAGATCATCACTAAGAAACCACATGCATATTCCATGCATGCCAAAGCTAGTAAGGAAACTATACATGGAACCCGGTACCTCCAAGAGAAAATCGTTATAGCTATTGATCCTAGTGTCCTCTTACACTTTCATTTTCTTCCTTTTCCTTTTTTATCAAAATTCCAAGTATTCCACACTCATACAAGAGTGCTCCAAGAAATTATGTGTGTCCAAGAGTATGAGAGAGAGGGAATAGAATGAGAGCTCCACCAAAACCTATCAAAAGATTTACAACTAATCCTTAGAATCATTTTTGTTAATGAGACCACTATTCTTCATTTTACTCCTCACATGCAACCTATGAACTTTCACCTTCCTTTATCCAATTTTTCCTTATTTTCATAAATAAAATGTTAATTAATGAAACCCAGTAGGATTTTTTTCCTACCATTCATATTGGAATACGTGTCCTATGACCGTGGTATTATATATTTTAACATGAATTTTTAACGAGGGTTGTTACACAACATAACTTCATAAGCAATTATCAAGTAAAGATAAATCACTATAAGTGAATAAAAAGTCACCCCTACCTCATCATGTTGGCCCTTGAAGGGGTAATTTGACCTCTCAGATGTGTATACATAGAGAGATCTTGACTTCATTTAAAGCACAAATAATAAATTTTGATCTCCAAGAAAAGAAGAGTGAAATTAAAGAGGAGCAGGAAAGTAAAAGAGAGAAAGAAAAAGAAAAAAATAATTATGCCCTAAAATCAACCATAGATCTTGCACACATGTGAAATTATGAAGCTTTTTTAGGGGATGAAGTTACAGATTCACTGTCAGTCCGAAATTATAAATTTTGGGGCCCAAATTCTGATGTTGGGGCCAAAAATTTTGAAGTTGGAGCTAGTTTGGAAGATTTCAACTTGGGGTGACTTTAACTTGCTGAAGGAACTTGGGAGGAGGGCTAGCTTGGGTCTTGTCGGAGGTCTCGGTCTTATTTCTTGGTATTGTATTTCTAATTTAATCTTATTATATAAGAAGAGAACAATTTTTAGGGTTTTGGCCTTAGAGGGATTTTACCCTATCGTAGAGCCTACATCTTGTGTCCATTGTCTATTTTTGATCTTCATAGTTTAAGGTCATGGTAATCGTTTAATGAACATAACATAATAAATGTAATAAGAGGCTAACATGTAACTACCTCCTCACACATCTAGAAAAGTAACCAACCAACCAAGGTAAGCATGTGACGAAGAGTTACTATGATATAATTCAACTCCCTCCGTGTTAGTTAAGGAAGTGGAAATAGTGGAACACAACCACATGGACCTTCCAACCACTGCAGAACCCCCAATATCCATCCAACCTTCTAAGTGACTAGACCATGAGAAAAACTAACTTTTAAACTCATTAATCCCCAATCACTCTCATGACATGGGCATGAGTGCGACAGGGACCGTCCACTCACTCCCATAGCATGGGTATGCATGTGACTAGGGAATTTCTCGAGTAGTTCAATGCCTATGAATCTGAATTTTGTGGCACATATTAAGGCCCAGTGCTCAAGTCACTTCCTAGAACACCATGACACTTCCAGAAATGAAAGATAACAATGGAATAATGACGCAAATCTAATTATTTGAACAAGGACTTGGCTGGAGCCCTATCATCCGTGACAGGAATTTCGTCAGACATGTCAAAAAGATGCAATATACATCTTTAAACAACATATCTGCACATAGGGGTCTCATACTTATTTGTGAATCACTAAGAAGCATTGATGCCTCATCACAATAATAGTATTACCATATATTAGGCCATTAATTCATTGTACATTCAATTATTAACCAAAAGATGATGAGAGCCATACATTTCCACTGTCATAAAACTCATTCATAGCCAACATGTAACTAATAGAAATGTCAAGGATAGAACAAACATATATACCACATAGAAAAGTATATTTTTCCATAAAATACCAAGGAGAAAGAGATCTCTTGCTAATGACTGCATAAGCCATCCAGATATGGGACTTCCATGAACAACCCAACCATAGACTAGGATGAACCAAATATTTCTTTTAGCCAGTCACCACCATGCCATATTCTAAGCATGAATGTCAAATCTCATAAAAAAATCAATCAAAACCATTTAGGGCTTCCAAAGGAAAAACCACCTAAACCCTTAACCAGTGATTCCATCTCACGGATGGACAACACTAACCATCACTAGATTGGTCTCTACCCAAGATGTCGAGATCTCTAGAGCATTTGTTCCGATTGGGGCTTCCAAGACTAGTAACTCAACCCACAGTTGTCGTCGGGCTTCTAGAGTGCTTGTCCAACTATGACTTCTAGGATTAGTAACTCAACTAAGGGATTCCATATTGTTTTTCCAACTAATGCTTCGAGCACTAATAACTCAACCGAAGATGTTACATGGATTCCAAAGCGTTTATCCAACCAAGGTTTCCAGGAACTAATAACTCAACCCACAGCCAAAGGCACAAGAAAACCAACCAGAAAACAAAATTAAAACCCACAACACCATGGCTATCCAGGAAATGGAAAGGCTAGGAGAAACCACCATCAATCTAGGAAATTCTCCATGCCAATGAGAGATCATAGCCAAGAAACCACATTCATGTTCGAGATATGCCAAAACTAGTAAGGATATTATACATCCAACTTAGTACTTGCAAGAAAAACTCGTTGTCGTTGTTTATCCTGATGTCCTCTTGCACTTTCCTACTCTTCCTTTGCCTTCTTTATCCAAATTCCAAGTACGTGACACTCCTCCAAGAGTGATTCAAGAAACTCTAAGTGTCCAAGAGTATGACAGAGAGAGAATAGAATGAGAGCTCCACCAAAACCTATCAAAAGCTTACCAACTAATCCTCAAAAGCCTTTTTATTAATCAAGCCTCTATTTTCTTGATTTTCCATTATTTTCCTTCATTTTCCTCCTCACATGCAACCTATGACCTTCCACCTTTGTTTTGTCCTATTTCCATTATTTTTATAAATAAAATGCCAACTAATGCCTCATTCCTTTCCAAAGCCTTTCTCATTTCCATTGCCATAATAATTGAAATTACACCCACTAGGATGTCTTTTCCACCATTCATATTGGAATATGTTTCACATGACTGTGGTCTCATATAATTTTACATTAATTCTAACCAATGTTGTTACACAACCCTCCCCCTTGAGGGAACATTGTCCTTAGTGTTCAATCACACGTACAACCAATGAGACTGCTGAAAGCAAAACATGTTGCCCATGAAGATTTATAAAATAACGTGTTGCAGTATTTACAATGACATCATGCTGAAAAAATAGCAACATACCACTTACTGGACCTTTATACCACAACTCATTACGATATTTACAATAAAAACCACATATACTCACGCATATTTTCTTCCACCAGCAAATAATCAAACTATCTAAGGATCTTGGTAAATCTAACTCGATACAATATTTACAATAATATACACATATACACATATGTACATTTTATCAACCAACAGATAAAAGGATATGATGCCTGCATCTCCAAAAAAGGAATCTACAAGCTCATACCTCCACCCTCAACATAATACTAGGATTCACTGCCTTTCTAAGAAGTCTAGAATCCACTGCCAAATTCAAAAGTGCATATAATGTCTAGCGCTACAATCCTACACCACTTTTACTCTAAGTGAACAGATACCGACTCATTGTTCCAAGGCACACTCCCAATGTGCATCTGATCCCATCTGGCAATGTTAATGACCAAAATAAATCCATCCCTGGCCTTCCCTTCTCTACTACATAATCCCTTGAGAAATCTGGTCACCCCCTTCCATGCAGTCACACACCTTCCAAGTTCCTCTAGCACCTCCATCCCAGGAAGTCTATCCCTTAGCAAGGTTTGCTCACATCAAAAGGTCAAGAAAATAAGGCATATGGCTACCTCAAAACCATCATACCGATCATAGCATGCTCATGGAAATCAATGAACACTATTGTGTACTAGTGTCCCACAATTGCCTTACTCCTGAAGTGCTTTACTAACACATTATCGCCTGTTTCAATTCCTTTTGTTGTTGTTACTAATTCATGTAATCGGTTTAATCATCCAACCAGGCATTTTTATGCTTTACTATACCAAGCACACAATTTCCATTAGACTCAAAAATGAATTGAAATATATTCAAATCATACCTCATTGGTGGTGTATCAATAAGGCACTCCAATTCTATTTACTTCCTACCACAACAAGTTAAACTAGCGGTTGAAAAAATCATCATATATAAAAATATCACATCCGGTTAGCTCAAAACACAACCATCATAAATTAAAATCATGGATCACATGAAATAATCATAAACCATAATCATAAATCACATGTAACCATCATAAGTTAGAATCATAGATCACATGCATAAATAAAAATGGAATAAAATACTAATACTTATCCTTTGATCAATTGCCACACCCGAAAAACACTCAGTTCCTTCTCTTATCTTTAACCACATACACATAAACATAGCATGCATCACATGCATACCACCACGAATGACGTACAACACCACATAATGCATACACCTACACCTAATATACATCATGACACATACACCTACACTCGATGTAAAATACAACACAATACATACACCTACACTCGGTGTACAACACAACACATACATAGTGCAACACAACAAATACAAATTTCATGATACCACGACTACAAAATGCACATACATAGTATTGGATGCCCACAACATAACATGTATGGCATGCACACATGTACAACAGTACCATATGTACAACATGTACACAGTACCACCTGCACATAGCACAACCTGCATAATGTGTACACAACACAACATGTAGATGACACCATCGACACAATGTGTACACAACACCACATGTACACAACACCACCTGTACACAACACCACCTGTACAACGTGTACACAACGTGATACGTACATAGCTCCACATGCACGACATGTACACAACACCACATGTACACAACACCATATGCATGAAATGTAAACAACACCATCTCCACACAACACCACATGTACAACATGTATACACCACCACATACCCATAGCACCACTTGTACAAGCATGCACGAAACACCATATATAAATAACACCACATGTAAAACATGCACACATCACCATATGTACATGGCATGCCATATACAACATGTACATAACACCCAATGTACACAATAGTGCATATCCAACATGCGCACAACACCATATGCATACAACATTACATATACATCGTGCGCACAATACTATATGTACACAACACCACATATACAACATGTGCATAGAATCATCTATATCCAACATTGCATATGCAATATACACACAACAAAATATATACAACAGACACACAACATCATATGTACACAGTATTACATATATTATATGCACACATCAACAGAGGTACTCTTACTGAATATACAACATGCACAACATATACACAAAAGTGGTACCAAACATCCAAAACCACACTATCTCTACCACACAACATTTCGTCTAGTGCCTTTCTACTATTCATGCATGTTCCAGCATACTACAGATCATACTACTTCCATTCCATTGATGTATCCCTCAAAATTACCTGTCCATAACATAAAAATATGCATAGTACAAACATAATTTCAATTCATATCCACATGATATTGACCTTGTTGATCTATCACAGTTACTCTTCCCACTTGATTCCTCATAAACCATGAACCTCTTCATGCCATTCACCTTCATAAGAAATCATTCTTCCATAATAATGATCCATAAAAATATATAAACATTAGCATAAAACAATCATGATCCTGTAGAAAATGAGATACATACGTACATATATTTATATAGGAATTAGCATTAAACAATCATGATTTTTGATGACCCGGTGAGGCAACGACATTCATACATAAATGTAGACATATATAGACATCAACAGAATCATGATCACAACATAATTACCAAATAGAATAAGGTCAAGGTTAAGGTAACTCCTTTTATCTATGCAAACCATGCACAACATTAAGAATAATCGTTCCCAACATAGCCAATGCATCTATCGCCTGTGATCCATTTACTTCACCTTTCCTATTACCTTTCTCATGACTATTCAGCCATTTTCGATTTACCCCAATGGAGCCAACTAATCCAACTAACTGTCATACACTTGCCATCACTTTCCATTATACATGCACAATGCTTCATCCAACCCTTACATTACCTATTAGGTATCCCACAGCTCTCGTTGAGTTCCATCAACATTCCTCCTTTCCTATCCAATTCCCAAGACTCAAAACGTATAGAGAAATAACAAGAAATAAATAAGAATAAAACCATGAAAACCCATAACAATACGACACCACAAACAAAGTGGTATTGCCATACACTAGACATAAACAAAGCCATAAATCAAGAGCAAAAAATCACAAATGACCCAAAGCACAAGATTGGAAACAAAATCCATGACTCAATCCCCATTGTTCCGAGTTTTTCCAGAGGAAAACTCAACCTAAGCCTTCTTCATAATTTCATAGTAGTCTCTTTGCCATGCAATCCCCCAAATCTTAGTTCCATAAACACATCAATGCCAGTTCATAAATAAACATAAAAACATACTAGTTATCTCACCTTTTTGTGCTGATCACATTGCCTTATAACTAAACATGTCCATGTCATCTCTGAAGGGACCCCAATTCCCTTAGAGAATCCATTCATAACTAGAAACTAGTTATTATAGCTATCAAATACATGTTAAGGAATATAACACATACCCACATAATGTCAAACAAAATCAAGGTTAAGTAGACTGCCTATATGGCAAGCACTCATTTGTTTGGAATTGCACTTTCCAAACATAACCAAAGGAATTTTCACCCAATTCCTTTGTTTTACCTTTTCCTTGTTGCAATTGAGTCTTACTATTCATTGTCACATCACCCAACTATTAGTTATATAAACACATCAACTATTACGTTATCAAGCTAATACCAAGCATGCTTCCTTGCAACTATTCACACATGTTAGTGTCATGTTTCAAATATCAAGACATCAAGTATGTTAGTTTGAAATCAACCTCTACCAAGTCTAACAACTAGGTCATATCCAACTAACAATCATAATACATATTGCTAAAACTATTACTTGCTTACACTCAAGTACATATCACTTATCTAAACACATAGATATTAGTACAATGATATTAAAACAAGATCCTTCATTCATGCAATCTTATAGACACATTCTTGTATGATGGAATTAATCAAATGTTCAGATAATTTGTAAACATAACATACTAGATAAACCAAATAGACGACATAAGCAAACTCATACCTTAACGTATCTGAAGGGAGGTTATCTTATCTTCACAATAAATCAATATTGGCCTGATATAACTTCACAAGCTATCAACTCAAACATAAATAAAGTGATGATATCCATAACAGTAATTAGCTAACATGCTCACATCATAAACTCATAAACAATTGTCATTCATGGATAAGGATCACATATGCACAGTCAATATAGACTCTAGATTATTACAACACACTACAATAATTAGGTCAACTCATACATGAATATGATAACCCCACCCATTTGCATAGGCCAATCCAAATCAACACATTACTTATAACATTAGTATGTTCAATGCAATAACCCTATTCATCAAATTAACTAATATATAACAACATAAATTTAACATATAACATAATCATCAAGTTAAGTATCATATAAAAATCAACAAGTTAACATTTAAAATAATCATCAAATTAACTAACGTAAAATACTGACAATAATGCATATAACAATAAGTTACTCTCATTCATGACTATTCGACACGTGCATATGACCACACTGATTCACTAGCAACTACCATGCATGTAACCACAACAACAATAAAATGAAAAACATGTATATATCCGTAATGCATATAATAATCAATTAACTAACATACCTGCATACCAAACATACAATACATATATGATGATGTTGTCTTACCCCCAAAGTCTAGTGCTATGACATCACTCTAATGAGCTGCATCTCTTGCTCTATCTCAGCCAACAAATTAGCATCATAACATACGAATATCATCATGATGACCTAAACCACATACAATGAACTCATGGACAACAACCTTAACCATGACAATACATACATAACAACATATAGACATTGACATGCATAACAAATGCATATACATTAACATGCATTTATGGCAAATGCATCCCAACAACAACATCATGAACTTTTACATGAAAACACGACTGAAAAAATGGATACCACCATGCATACCTAACAAGCACATATACAACCTACATGCATGCATGACAAATAGACTCTGCCCATCAAGTCCAAGGGGTGAACCATGCTTGGATACCACTCTCTAACACCCTCCTCCGACATCTAGCTAAGTAAACAGCCAACCGGGGTAAACATGTGATGAAGAGTTACTATGATATGATTCAAATACCTATGTGTCCATTAAGGAAGTGGAATTGATAGAACAACACAACATAGACATTCCAGACCCACTCTAGAATGCCCATGAGCCATCCAACCTTTAACGTCACTAGCCCCTGAGAAAAATGACTTCTTATCTCATTAATTACCCAATCACTACCATGGCATGGGCACGAGTGCGACAGGGACCCTCCAGTCGCTCCCACAGCATGGGTATCTGTGCCACTGGGGATTTTCCCAAGCAGTTTTGTGCCTGTGACTCTAATTTTTCTTGCCACATTCTTAGGCCCAGGGATCAGGTCACTGCCCATAACTCCATGAAACTTCCACAAATGAAAGATAACAATGGAATAATGACACAAATGTAATCACTTGATCAAGGACTTGACTGGACCCCTACTATCCATGATAGGCATTTCGTCAAACATGTCACAAAGATGCAATCTATAGGTTTAAAAAACATATCTAAGCATAGGGGTCTCATACTTATTTGGGAATCACTAAGAAGCATTGATGCCTCATCACAATAACTACATTACCATCTATTAGGCCATATATTCATTATGCATTTAGTGATTAACCAAAGCATGATGAGAGACATACATTTCCACTATCATAAACCTCATTCATAACCAACATATAACCAAAACAAATATCTTGGATATAACAACCATACGAATCACATATAGAGAACTATATTTACCCATAAAGTACGAAGGAGAAAAATATCTCTTGCTGATGACTACATAAGTCGACCAGTTTTGAGACTTCCATCAACCACTTGACCATAAACTAGGATGAACCAAAATTTTCTTTGAGCTAGTCACCCCCATGCCATATTCCAAGAATGAATGTGGGATCTCTTCGAACAAATCAATCAAAACCATTAAGGGCTTCCAAAGGCCAAACCACCTCATCCCTTAACTAGTGATTCCACCTCATGGTTGAATGTCACTAACCATCACCAGATTGGTCTCTACCCAAGTTTTCTAGGGCTTGAGAGCATTTGTTCCAACCAGGTTTTCTAGGACTAGTAACTCAACTAACAGCTACTGCCAAGCTTCTAGAGAGTTTTTCGAACCATGGATTTGAGGACTAGTAACTCAACCCACCAAGGACTTCCAAAGCATTCATCCAACCAAGGCTTCCAAGACTAGTAACTCAACCCAAGTTGTTATAGGGATTCAAGAGTTTTTATCAAGCCAAGGCTTCCAGGAAATAATAACTCAACCCATAGCCAAAGGCCCATCGAAACCAATGAGAAAACAAAAGTAAAACCCACAACACCATGGCTATTTAGAAAATGGAAAGGTTAGGAAAAACCACTATCAATCTAGGAAATCCTCCACGCTAATGATAGATCATCACCAAGAAACCACATGCATGTTCCATGCATGTTGAAACAAGTAAGGAAATTATACATGTAACTCGGTACCTACAAGTAAAACTTGTTGTAGCTATTGATGTTGATGTCCTCTTGTACTTTCATTTTCTTCCTTTTCCTTTTTGCTCCACATTCTAAGTATTCCACACTCCTCCAAGAGTGATCCAAGAAACTATGTGTGTCCAAGAGTATGAGAGATAGAGAATAGAATGAGAGCTCCACCAAAACATATCAAAATATTTCGAGCTAATCCTCAAAAGCCTTTTTATTAATGAGATCACTATTTTCTTTATTTTCCATTATTTTCCTTCATTTAAATCCTCACATGCAACCTGTGACCTTTCACCTTCCTTTTTCCTATTTTTCATTATTTTCATAAATAAAATGTCAATTAATGCGTCATGCATTTCCAAAGCCTTTGCCATTTCTTTGCCATGATAATTGAAATGACACCCACTAGGATGTTTTTCCCGCCATTCATATTCAAATACGTGTCCCATGATCGTGGTCTTATATATTTTTAAATGAATTTTTAATGAGAGCTGTTACACAACACAACTTAATAAGAAATTATCAATAAAGAGAAATAACTTTAATTGTTTCCCCTATCGACTTCTCAATAAAGAGCATTATTTCAGATAGAGATGCCAGATTCTTGGGAGATTTATGGAGGACTTTGTGGAAGAAAATTAGAAATAATTTTAACTTTAGTTCAAACCTATCATCCTCAAACTGATGGGTGGACTGATGTAGTTAATACAAGTTTGGGGAATAGCTTGAGAAGCTTGGTTGGAGACTATCCAAAGCAAAGGGATGAAGTGCTTTCCTAGGTTGAATTTTATTATAACGATAATCCAAACAAAAGCACTAGTTAAATTCATTTTCATATTATATGGGATGCATCCAAGAGGCGTGCATGAGCTCATAAACTTGTGAAGAGTAGAAAAATGGGGCTCAGCAAGACAATACTTTATTACATGTATGTAGGAAATTCATCAATAGGTGAAATAAAGAGTACAATAAAGCAACCCCAAATATAATTCTAAGTAGATCATAACAAGAGAGAATATAGCTAGCCCCAAGGGTTAGCTCAACCGGTCAAATAAGTGCCTCGCCTTTCGCGAGGTCACAGGTTCAATTCTCCCAGAAGTCATTGGCGTTAAGCCTAGCTATTGGCCATTGGGCTTGATACCCTTAATCAATCTCAGATATTTCCATGGACGTAGTGGCCACCCAATGACTGCAATTATGCATGAACCACCCAGAAAAGAAAATAATAAACTAAAATTGAAGAAAATTGGCCTTTGTAAAATCCTTAGGAATTTTTTAGCCAATTCTTATTAGCTATAGTTTTCACCAGGGATTGGCATATCTCCCATGCTCAATGTTGAAGATCTATACAAGTATCATCTAGTAGAAAAGGTATATGCGATAGATGAAAATGGACAAAAATCGATTCAGTGGCAGAAAAAGTTATCAAAAATAGATCGTTTAATGTCAGATGATTTTAGATAAGAGATTGATTAAGAAGACCAGGGGAAAGTAATACAATGAGTGTTTAATTAAGTAGAAGGGCCATCCATTAGTTGATCCAACTTGGATGACTTCCACATTAGTATAGAAAAGTGGAAAAAACATTAAAGACCTCATGGGAAGGAGCCAATGGATTCTTCATTCCTTGGGAGTATGATGCAAGGCCATTCTTAAAATTGTGATTAATCGAGAGGTCAAAATTTCTTTACTAGAGGATTTGGTTACTTAATGAGTGGATTTTTTAGGTTATAGTTTGTTTGTCAAGCCATGCAATCCATAGAGTTTAGAAAATTATTGCAATTTGTTTCATTTTCCCCAAAATTGATCCATTTAATCCTATTTTTCTGGATGTGGAACGAATACATAATGTATTATTTATTGAAGAAAGTGTGGAAAGGAAAATATTTCTTCCTAATAAATCAGTCCTTTTGCAACCTGGTTTAATTTCCAACTCACTCCTTTTGCAATAATTTTATTTTTTATTTTTGAATGAATATTCATATATATTATTGCAACAAATTACACTCATCAACATAAGTGAGAGAGTCTCTATAGAGCATGAGTGGGATCATACAGGATCGATAGACAAGATTGAAGCATTCACAGGGTTAGAATAAATTATACAGGTGGGAGAGAAGTCACTTACTTTTTTTGTAAGCTTCGACATGAGCCATCATTTAACAACACTGAGAGGTGGGAAGGTCAAGTTCTATTAAGGAATACTAAAAACAAACTACGCCACGATGGAGGATTTATCCCAAGAGGATAAGAGGAGTGTTTAATGGGAATATTTGAGTTGATGTGGCATTTCAACCAATCAGAGATAAGCTAAGGTTTCATGGTGTGCAGGTGGTTCTATGTTGAATCATCCAACAGGTGGAGGTAGGAGCACATTTTAAAATAATGGGGACCAATAGGTAATAGAGTCAGGGTCAACAATTCACAGAAAAATCCTGGATTCTATCTCCAGGAGGTTTCTCTTCGAGAAAATTTATGTACAATGAGGGGTGACATATGTCGGGATGACATATCCACTTTGAATTATCTACCAAAGTAGAGGAGAGAGGGGTCCTCATCATGAGTGGTGGTCATATCGCAAAGAAAGTGTTGTAGCTGTTACAACCACTCTCCAAAATTTTTCCCATGCTTTGATTTTGGAGCCTTCATTATGTCCACAAGAGCTCATCTTGTATTATCCTCAAGTATCTGTGTTTAGATAAACACTTATCATTTTATGTTGTTCTTGTGTTTTCTTGTTTTTTATACTCATTTTGTCTTTTTAAGTCACAAGCTAACTCGTTGACTTGACCTTGCAACATTGTTGGGCTTGCCTCGAGAAACAGTGCAATATTGGAAGGTGGGCAAGCCTTGCCTCCATAAATTGCGTAATCCCTCTTGGAAGGCCAGTCATGAGCTTGAGAAATGTTTAGTTCTAGATGGCATTTGAGCATTTATGATCGAAACTGCACAAACCATCCCTTGAGCTCAGAAACTATGCAATGCATTGAGTTAAGAAGTTTCCCAAACCTGGGAAATTGTGAAATCCTTCTTGGTACTGTGAAAGTTTCCTGAAAAAGTAAAAATCATCCCTATAAAATAGGGATTCACTAATTATTTTCTTGAAGGTGGCACACTTAGTTTTTGGAACATTCCGTGAAGTCTTACATTTTCATTTATTTTAGGCATGCACATCATAAAACTCAATTAGTCTAGATATATTTAATTTATGCCACTAGAGCTAATTTTTACATTTTATCTGGCAGTCGTAGCATTCCCAAGGAGATTAAGCAGCCTTCGGTGGATTTTGTGGTGCTTTTTCACGTGAGTTTTTCTTTTGTCACCTTTTGTCACTTTTTTCATCACTTTTTATCGTTTGGCTTTTGTGAGTGTTTTCTTTGTTATTTATTTTCATGGTTGCTCATGTTTCAATTCATATTAGCTTATACAAGTGCTACTTCAATTCGTTGTTCGCCTTTCACAAGTGTCACATTAGTTTTCTTGTTTTTTCCTATTAATGGTCGTCATTGTGGTGACTCTTCTTGCATGTTTATTTTTCCTTTTGCATGTTAATATGATGCACTTTTTTGCATTGATCTACCCATAATCTCACCGTGCAGATTTGCCCTTCCCTTAGTGAGTTTTCACCTTGTCTAGTTGGGCATTTCACAAGTTCAGAGTTCAAGGTACAATCATGGACTCTGAGACTACATAATTATTAGTATAAGCTAACCCAATAGTGCATTGTGTAGTTTCAGGGCTCAAGCCCTCACCCTTATCCACTGAGACTATGCAATGCGTAATCTCTCCCATAGTTTTTTGTGGCTCTAGCCTTGAGTTGTGTCACTGGATTTTGAGAGTACACAATACTTACTTCCCTCAGCCAATCTTTCTCCCTCACCTCATAAACTATGAAATCCTTATGATCAACTCACTATTTTGTTTCTTGATCTTGATTTGGAAGTTGATTTTTTGAAGCTAATTTATGTCTTCCATGAGTCCTTTTTTCTCTCACAGGTATTGGAGGTGTTGGGAATTTCTCTTCATCAATCACTATTATCATGGCACCCAAGGGAATTGCTTCAAAGGATACAAAAGAGAGAACTACCAAGGAGGAAGTTGAGAATATGCTAGTTCACTTGCTAGTATACTCAGACACTAAATAGTTTGTGGAAAAAGGAACCAAATATTACATGGCAGAAGGCGAATAATTTTTTTCAGCAAGAACCCTTAAAGGAGATCTAGAAGACTAGCTGGTGTACATTAATGTAGAGAAGTCAGGGTTACACAAGGTTGCATGCATGTACCAAAAATTTCCATCTGTAGATGTTATCATTGGATATTGTCTCAGATGGACCCAAAGACTATGGCTCTTGGAATTACTAGCAGATGAGGACTTGCTTCTTTTCTGGTAGCATACTACCATCTTATATACCATTTTACTAAGCTAGAATCACTCATGGATTCATTCTTATATGTGAAGACCAACTACTTAAGCACCAAGGAGATTATTAAAGGTTGGCTGGAAGAGCCAACAAAGTTCCCTCAGACATCCACCAACACATACAAGATGATATCCTTAAGAGGGTCTATCAAGTTTTGATCATCCTATGTCGTAGCATCTACGTTCAGCAGAGCATGGAGACCTTTCCACAAGAGTCAAATTTCTTATTCGACTAGGTTGTGAACAAAGGTAGACCATTCAACTCATCATTTTTGTTGGCTCAACATTTGTGTATCCATGTGCCTAACACCCTTAGTCCTCTTGAAGGAGGGAAAGATAGAATTTATATGTATGCATATCTATTGGATGCAATTTGTGCACACAATGCATTCCTTGACATGAATTAGACTTAGACACCACAGGAGCTCATTGTGTATGTTTATCGCAAGTTTCTTTTAGAGTGCAGCCACATAAGAGTAATGGAGAACCTAACTAATTACTTCTTGATTCTATTATACAATATGATACTTAAGGAAGAGTCATCTTGCATGTCACATAGGGAAATGAAAGCAATATCACATATAATAGATTGGTTTACCTCTTTGGATAGCACTTTCCTGAGGGGATTTGGTATACATAAGTTGCCACATATTTTACCAAGGTATGGTACCGAAAAGTTAGTCATGGAAGAGGTTTCATATCATCTCTCCATGGGTCTATTAACAACTCTACATAGGAAGAGGAAAGCACCTTGGTCTATCCTTCCTTTGCAGAACAAATTGTACAAGATTAAGAAATTGAAAGTTGCAGATATCAAAGGGAAGGCAATTGAGAAATCCATATTCAATTCTCATGACTTCAATCTATACAATCCAAGGAGTATTTTCAAATACCATTGTGCGAGAATCCATTTTCAATGGCTAAAAGGGATCTTTCACTAGCTTGGGTGGAGGAATTGTCACAATGCCTCCAAGTCTTGAACCAATCAGTTTGGCAGGAACTTCACAGGTTTCTCCACAGGAGACATGCACTCTAGAGGAATAAACAGCATAAGTGTGCAACCGAGTGTGTGGGGAGGGAAAGAGGAAGGTTGTGCACAATCTAGCGTGAGAATGAAGCCACAATATGCAAATCCAACCATTATGAAAGTGACTTTAGCAACAAAGTCAAGGAGGAAATGGAGGATGCAAGAAGCAGAGTGAAGGAAGATGGAAGAACAAGTTCAAAAGAGGAAAGAAGAAGAAGAAAAGCATAAATAAGAATAAGAACAAAGGTGAAGAGTGGAGGAAAATAGCAGAGGAAATAATGTAGAGACAAGTTGAAGAGCTAGAACGGAAATGATAGTCAGAGGAGGAGAGAAAATAGATGCAAGATAAAGAGCTTGCATAAGAGATAGAGGAGTTGATCGAAATCCAAGACATGGAGGAACCAGAGTCACAAAACCAAGATGTTGACTTGATGCCAAGTATACAATAGGTTACCACTGATTCTATCCATCCTCCAGCAAAGAAAGCTCCAAGCGAGGAAGAGGATATTGTTCTTCTCGATGATGGTCTAGTGATGGATATGTACAATCTGACCTATGACGAGCTTTAGAAAAATATTCTACAAGTAAGAAAGAAACATTTTCAAGAGGACCTCACATCTCCTACATTCATCAAAGAAAGGTTGATTGTGACCGACACCAAAAGAAATCCAGGTGGCATTGCTGAAACCAACTTGGCATTTGCAGGAGCTTCAAAGTCAAATACATAATATTTTTTGGCCAAGAACAAGCAATTTGAAAATAAATTGCAGGTTTTTCTATAAGAGGCTGAACAACTCTGAGCAGTAGCTTAGAATGAAACTTCTGCACAGGTCCATATCGAAGAATTGAGGGTCGCGATACTTGTTTAAGTATCGACACTCGGAGAGACCATGAAGAGTATTTATGAGGAGCTTGTTATTGTGAATAAGGTAGTTGTCCATTTGCATGGCTTGCAAGAGTAGTGTAAATATTTTATCAAAACTATAAGGAATGTACAATATGCTATTGTTGTCATTCATGAATGGTCAATGCAATACAAAGGGGCACTTCTTGAATTGGGAAAGAAAAAAAGTAAGAGGGAGAGTTGGACAAAGCAAAAGTTCAGATGTTGATCTAGAACAAGAGATAAATAACCTCATTCATTGGTAACATTCAAGCCTAGTATGAACGGTTGTACAATGTTTTGGACTTGTTAGTGAAATATCAAAATATCCCATCAATTGGTTCACTCACACATACCAAGCACAAGTACTAGGTCAGGCAGGAGATATATGAATACTTAGGGCAATGGAGACAAATTACAATCAAGGAATGTTTTGAAGTAAACAGAAAGAGAATGCAAAAGTACATTGGTGGCCCTATCCAAATCAAAACAATGTTGTTCCTGCTCAAGGCCAAAGTACATACTCGTTCCAAGTCAGTGTACTTGAATGCCATAAAGGCTAGATTCCACTTCCAACGAGACACCATTGCACAATTTGGGGTTATCATCATGCAGTGCCAAGCATGGCACCGCTACGTAGTCAGGAAACATCAAGTGGAAGTTGTTGAGCTGCATTTTCCCCAAACTCAAGCGTGATATGTTTTTTCTTATTAGGTTGTCTAGTTGGCTCTACCCAAATTTGTCTTATATGAGTACTAGTGTAAATTGTAATATTATTTCGTAATAATTTGCAAGTGGAATTACAAGTGTCAATATTGGAATGTGAAGAGTCACAATGTAATGTTACGAGTCATTTTATAAAGAAATTTAAGATTCATGAGGGAAGTCCAAGTGTCATAAAGGGAAGTTGAAGAGTCACCCTCTCTTGTTATAAATATAACCTCATAACTCATGTAAAGTGCTTTTGGGAGCAAGGATTTTAGCTAGGGTGAAGCTTAGAATCGGGAGCTTGAGATTTTATGAGAGCCTTGGCTTCTCCATAACATAGAGGGAGTGTCTTTATTTAGAGGAGTAGGCGTTGTTGAATTCAGGATCAACTATTGCGGCTAGTTGTCTATTAATGGTGTATGTATGATTGTAACTTTGAATTAATAAAAGCTCAAAGCTCGCACATTTTCATGCATATGTTGTGAATATAATACGACTATTCTCATTATGTTTTCAATGTATGTTATTTAACTTATGGTTATGCTTATGAACTATTTCATTTGCATTGGTACAAATCTCGTTGAATGTGTGATGTTGTTTAATTCCATCATTGTTAAGTTGTTAACTATTTTGCATATTAGCTTGTGATGTCATTTATGCTCGTGTGTTCCTTTCAAGAAACATATTATTTTGGGCTTCTAAGGGTCTCACTTATTTTCCCTTTTGTGTTTTAGAACCTTCATGCATCGCACTTGAAATTCCATGGGGTCACACACTTGTTCTCACCAAAGTCACTATACATCACTCTATGCATTATTGCAGCCAAGGCACATCACTAAAACCCATTGCATTGAAAACTGAGCCATATTCAGGATGGGAATCCTATAAAAAATGGTGTGAGGTCTAATTGGGACTTCATATCAGGGAGATCCCCTTAATGTTGACAGGTTGAGCACCATGAACAAAAATTTAGAAGCATTAAGAGCATAAAACACAACTACATGATCTCATGCCTTTTTATAAAGCTAAGCCTTGTTTCCTTTGTGATCTTGTTAAATCTCAGATTTGATGGTTCTCGTTAGATACCGAAAATTAAAAATGGGGCATATTTGAGCTTAACTTGCTATAGAAATTTAGCATAAAAGTAAAGGCCCACATCAAAGAGGATGAAATGTCATCCCCCATTTTTCATGGTAATGGGGTTATCCATGTGATCATGATGAAGAATAATCTAGAAGGGTCCATCTTGCAACTCTAGCTATGAATTGGAGTCAAACCTAACCACTAGTATGATATTTGGATATGTTAGAAACCATCAATTAGGAGGAGAATGGGTTTCACTCTATTCAAGTGTATTTTGGTTCATAGATGAGTAGAGTAGCTCAGAGGGATAGGGAGAGAGAAAACAAAGAGAATTCTTGCACTATAGCAACACACAGGCCACAAACCTCACTTTTTATACTTGTTTCCATTTTTTCATTAAGACAAGGGTAGTAAAAGAGCCTCAACTTCTAGTTGAGTTTTCCCCTAAAAGGGTTTTCCATGATATATCATGTATCCATTGTGGTTTGTGAGTTTTTATTTGATTTTTATCTATTTCTTGTGTAATTATAATTTGCATGCATGCATAATAAACAGTAATTCACAAATCTAGAAATCTAAGAAGAAAATAAACCCTCGTAGTGTATATTTCACATTCTAAGCATAATTTTATCATATATGTTTCGACAAACTATCGAGTGGAGTATGCATGGAAGTTTATAAATCATGAACTAGATGGACTTATATTATCAAAAAGAGGTTATTGTTGTTGGAGAGCTTAATGATGAGCATCAAGAGTGGTTGTGTGAGGAGATGATAAGTTTACAGGGAAATTTGGCTCATGAATGAAGATATTTTATCGAATATATAAATTATAGTGTTATAATACTGATAGAGGAGGAGGGTGTGTTGGTGTTGTCATAGAATCAATCAAAATATATTCTACCAATAAAAAAGGGATATGAGGCACTCTTTTTTGTGATTATGGATACAGAAAATAAATGGTGGTGGGCAATTATATTGAAATAGGAATATCCATTAAAAGAAAGAATTATGTTTGGTTGGTGTGGGCTAATAAGGTTTTGATTTTAGACAATGACCAAAAGTGGGTTGATAAGGACGCAATAGGTATGTTGTCTATGAGCAACATAGAATTGGCACATCATCTATTGTTCTTGTGTACAATCGTTGCTCAAGTGTGAAAATAAGTTCTCATATTATTGGGTTGTTTGTGTTTGTGGAGTTATGATTATTTTGAGTAGAGCATGAGGCATTGGGCACTTATTTTTCATATTAAAGATTTTAGAGAGTTGTTTACATATGATACATGGGAACTAAAGTTTAAAATGAAGCGAGCGCTTGTTCAAAAGATTTAGGAAATGTGCAATTGTGGTGCCTCGTGTAATGTGAAGATAAAATAAAGCTATGGCATTGAGGATCAACCCTAAGCACCATCAATCTGTCACTTTAGCCTCCTTGGAGTGATTTCAATGGTACATGTCAAGGTTTGCAAGGCGATTATGGTGCTAGAATTATTTATCATTCTAGTCATAATCATTATTTTAGGCTCAAGACGAGAAATGGGATGGGTATTAATACTTGAACAAACTTAAGTTAGTGACACTTTGAACATTATTATAATTTTCCAAGGCCAAAGTTGTTCATGATCTACAAGTAGCATGACATTAGGAAGTATTAATTGAATGATTTAAGGGCTCAATGTGATTGTATAATATTATACTCATTCATTAGAAACACATAATTCAGGGACTACATGAAGCATTTCATTTAGTGATCATCCAACATTTCCATTGATAATTTAATTTTTATGTAGATTGTCTTTCAGAGGAGGCCTTGGTAATTAGAGATGGGACTCTTCTTAGCAAGCAATTCAAAATGAGGAATATGTTTTTCTCTTTCCAAGAAGTACTCTTTCAATGCATTTGCAAACACAATTTTCTATGATAATATTATGGTAAAAAATATAGTTATCCGCTTCAATGTTTTTTTAAATTTAGCTAAGTAGAATTGGATGATGTATGGGAGAGTTTTGTCTCAAAATAATCCTTTTTTGCAAAATTTGGGATGCATATTTCTATTCCAATTTAAAATATGACTCATATAGATTTTTTATGATAGAAAAAATAAATCCATATAGATGTTTTAGATTTTTATTTATTATTATAGATAGAAAGTCTTGTCCTATAATATATGGTCACAATAATCTAATCTAAAATTGAAAAAATAAAATCCCCTTTAAATATTCTATTTTGTCAATAATTAAAATTACCACTAAAAACATCAAATTTAATGATATATCATCTAATTTCTCAAAACAAAACAATCAATCATAATTTTGGATAAAATTAGTGACTTACTCCATATTATTTTCCTTATAACAGCTATTAGTATATATGAAATTTGAGACTCATCTATTCATATATATGTCATTTGAAAATCACCTTCCTCCCTTGCGCAATAAAGAACACTATTCATATATATGACATTGGACAAGCACCTATTCATATATATGTCACTTGAGATCACTTTCCTCCCTTGCAAAATAAAGGATCTTGAAAAGAGATTTGACTTTGTAAATTTTGTTAGTATATATAACTATCAGCCTTTGTTTGTTGGTATAATTTCCGAATATTATTAAAAGACAAATCTAATAATTAATATAAGAAATTAACAATAAATTCAATTACAAGTTATAAAGTGTAAATGAAAAAACCAAACTAAATATTTAACCAACAACCAAAAGAAAACATAAATGGCAACTCAACAACCGAAAGGAAACATAAATTGTAAATCAATTTGTAATGAGGTTGAATGCCTTAAATGATTTAACATGGAGAGAGGCAACGGTGGGTATAAGTTGCTCTCACATTTTTCTGGAATGACGTGTACAATTCCCCTTGATAGAATAGAAGCATTGAAGAGAAAAGAAAGTATCGATTTACTCTCACAAGGGTGTGGTCCATGAGGAAAATTTAGGAAAGTTGACATGGTGATTTGCTTCCAAATTAATTTCAAAAGTTGGTGAGACATTATTCTCCACGATTTCAATTTTGGAAAATGTGTTCTCTTTAAAGTTCTGCATTGCCTTGTATCAAGGGTTAATTGTGATACCACGGCTTCTAAATAGAGAGAGTAATAAAAATATCAATTAATGTTCAACCGGCTAATTAACGATCACTTCTCTTTGATAATGATCTCTTATACAGACAATTCGGTAAGCAATCAGTATTGTCATAACCCTGACATCTTTTATGTGGACACATCCTTAGTATACTCACGCTACTTTTTCTTATAGTAAAAGTTGCGAGAGGAGACTTCTGCGTCGTTCACGATGCGGAAGAAGAATGTCAATTTTAAGTTTGATTACTGCTCCCTTTTCACGTCCTGGGGTAGGAGGAATCTAATCTTTTTCTGGTCTGTGGAAAAAAGCCGGTTTACATGGGCCATTGGACTCAATTATTTTTCGTGACTCCGTGACTCGATGTTGGAATATTCGTTTAGAACCCGTCGCAGCTTATGCCACTGCCATTCACGAAAACAAAATTGACTGAGACACAAACAAATTGTATGCATGAATGCATTTAATGTAAATGACAAACGATAACGGAAGAAAGTCCTAACATCAGGAAACTCAATCGCGTCCAGAGAAAAAACCATAACGTTGGAAAATCGACTGCATCCAAGAAAAAACCCTAACGTCGGCAAAATAGACTACATCGAGGGAACAAAAACCCTAACGTCGGAAAGGTCGACTGCATCGAGTAAGAAACCCTAACGGCGGGAAAATTGACTGCATCTAGTTAAAAAAACAAAACCTAACGTCGGAAAAAACCTGAAGGTAGGAAAAATCGACTGAATCGAGTGAAAAACCCTGACCTTCGACTGCATCCAGTAGAAACCCCTAACGACGGACGATTTGAATTTCGTCATTGTTAACAAATTTGATTTTTTATTGATTTAGAATTTGGTTGATTTTTTAAAAATTCGCAATGCATGAAACTTCCATTATATACCAAATTCAACTCAAATATAAAATGCAAATAAAATCCGAATTGCCATATACAGCTTTACGTCATTGCACAAGGAATTCTCCATGAATGCATTTAATGAGAAAGCCGATTGAAGCAGGTGAAACACTATAGTTAGTGGAAACCAGTAGAAATCATTCCGGTCTCGTCAATTGAGTGCTTTTGGATGAGTCAGAAACCAATTTCATAATTTCAAATCACTGTCCACTCACACCCACTAAATCTTCCGTCCAAAATTCGACTCTATCTCAAAAGAAATTACAGGCAGAAAGCAAATAGAATCAGGAACGCAATTATAATGACAATATCGACCTTCACTACAATACGAACTAAATTATCAAATGAATAGTGAGATACGCACCCACACAAATTAGTGAACTGATGTGACCCACTTTAGTTGCAGTAATCCATTTAATGCATTCACGGTGAGTGGTCAGAATTTATATCGGTGAGGTATTGTCACTGAGCCATATGTCAAGTGCGCGTGTCTCTACGTTTCAGCTTTGCTATCAGAATCACAATGGAAAATCTTAGAGATGAAAACAAAATATCATAATTGCAAAACGATACAAATAAGTAAGCGTAAAAAGTCTTGTGGATGAAAAAAGAATATCGTCGTAACGGAAAAGTGATGCCATCCATGAATTTTCGGATTGTTAGAATGCTAACCCCAGATATCAAATCGTGGATGGAGTTCGTGGATGGAGTGTTAACCCGCTAGGGAAAAATCAATCAAAATCACCCAAGGTTTCCACAAGAAAAACCACCTAAACTCTTAGTTAGATTTCACTTTATAGTTTGAGATCACTAACCATCACTAGATTGGTCTCTACCCAAAATGTGAGGGCTCTAGAGGGTTTGTTCCAACATGGGCTTCTAAGACTAGTAGCTCAACGCACAAATGTCGTGGGGCTTTTAGAGCATTTGTCCAACCACTACTTCCACTACTAGTAACTCAACCAACCAAGAGATTCCAAATTGTTTTTCCAACTAAGGTTTCGAGGATTAGTAACTCAACCCAAGATGTTAAAAGGCTTCCACAATTTTTGTCCACCATTTGTCCAACCAAAGCTTCCACTGACTCAACTGAGAGCCAAAGGCACAAGAAAACTAATCAGAAAACAATAGTAAACCCCACAACACCATGGCTATAGAGGAAATGACAAGGCTAGGAAAAACCACTACAATGAAGGCAATCCTCCATGACAATGAGAGATCATAGCCAAGAAACCACATTCATGTTCCATATATGCCAAAACTAGTAAGGATATAATTATAGATGAAACTCGGTATCTGCAAGCAAAACCCGTTGTAGTTGTTGGTCCTCGTGTCCTCTTGCGCTTTCCTACCCTTCCTTTGCCTTCTTGCTCCAAATTCCAACTATGTGACACTCTTCAAAGATCGCTTCAAGAAACTCTCTGTGTCCAAGCGTATGAGAGAGAGAGAATAGAATGAGAGCTCCACCAAAACCTCTCAAAAGTTTGCCATGAGGCTTATATTTTCTTCATTTTCTATTATTTTCCTTCATTTTCCTCCTCACATGCAACCTATGACCTTTCACCTTCCTTTTGTCCTATTTCCAATATTTTTATAAATAAAATGTCAATTAATGTCTCATTCCTTTTCAAAGCCTTTGTCATTTCCTTTGCCATAATAACCAAAATGACACCCAGTAGGATGTTTTTCCCACCATTCATCTTGGAATATGTGTCGCACGAGAGTGGTCTTGTATAATTTTACATGAATTTTTAATGAGGGTTGTTACACAACCCTCCCCCTTGAGTGAACACTATCCTTGGTGTTCAATCACACCTAAAACCAACAAGACTGTTGAAAGAAAAACATGCTGCCCATGGAGATTTATAACATAGCGCGTTGCAGTATTTACAATGACATTATTCTTACTAAAAACATAACAACGTACCAATTACTGGAGCTTTATAACACAACTCATTATGGTATTTACAATAAAAAGCACATATACTCATGCATATTTTCTTCAACCAACAAGTAATAATACTATCTATGGAGCTTTGTAAATCTAGCTAAATACAATATTTACAATAATTTACACATATGTACATTTTCTCAACTAACAAATAAAATGATATGATGCCTACATCTGCAAAAAGGGAATCTAGAGGCTCACACCTCCACCCTCAAAGTAATACTAGGATTCATCGCTTCCCTAGGAAGTCCAGAATCCACTCCCAAAGTCAAAATTGCATATATGTTTAGTGCTACAATCCTGCGCCACTTTTCCTCTCAGTGAACAACTACCGACTCATTGTTCCAGGGCACACTCCCAATGTGCATCTCATTCCATCTCACGATGTTAATGACCAAAATAGATCCATCCTCGACCTTCCCTTCTCTACTACATAGTCCCTTGGGCAATTTGGTCACCTCCTTGTGTGCAGTCACTCACCTTCCAAGTTCCTCTGGTACCTCCATCCTAGGAAGTCCATCCCTTGACACGGTTTTCTCACATGAGAAGGTCCAAAAACTAAGGCATATCCTTGCCTTAAAACCATCATATCGTCATAGCATGCTCATGGAAATCAATGAACACTATTAGGTACTAGTGTCCCATAATGGGGTTACTCCTCAAGTGCTTTGCTAGCATATTGTTGCCTATTTCAATCCCTTTTGTTGTTGTTGCTAATTCTTGCACTCAATTTAATAATCCAACTGAGCATTTTCATGCTTTCGTGTACCAAGCACACAATTTGCATTAGACTAAAAAATGAACTGAAATATATTCAAGTCATACCTCATTGGTGGCCCATCAACAATGTGCTCTTGCAATTCTGTTTACTTCCCATCACACCAAGTCAAACTAGTTGTTGAACAAATCAAAATGTATAAACATATCACATCCGATTAGTTCAAAATACAACTGCCATAATTTAAAATAATGGATTGCATGAAATCATCATAAACCATAGTGATAAATCACATGTAACGATCATAAGTTAGAATCATAGATCACATGCATAATAAAACCATAATAAAATATTAATACTTATCCTTTGATCAGTTGTTGTCCTTTTTGTACGCACATCAGATCGGTTGCTACACCCAAAAAACACCCAGTTCCTTCTCTTCTCTTCGACTACATACACATACACATAGCATGCATCAAACACATACAACCACACATGGCGTACAACACCAAATAATTTTATACCTAGACCTGATATACATCATGATACATACAGCTGCACCCGATGTACAACAGAGCATAATGCATACACCTACACTTGGTGTACAACACAACACATACATATACATAGTACAACACAATGAATACACATCTCATGATACCACAACTATGAAATTCACATACATATTACTGCATGCCCACAACACAACATGTATGTCATGCACACATTACCACATGTACATGACACCATCTGGACAACATGTACACCATGCCACATGTACACAAAACCACTTGTACAATTTGTACACAACGTGAGATGTACACAGCTCCACATGCATGATGTACACGACACTACATGTACACAACACCATATGCACGACATGTCAACAACATCATCTGCAAACAACACCACATGCCCATAGCACCACTTGTACAATCATGCATACAACACCATATGTACATAGTACCACATGTACAACATGCACACACCACCATATGTATATAGCACTGCATATACAACATGTACATAGTACCCTATGTATACAACACTGCATATCCAACGTGCACACAACACCATATGCACACAACATTGCATATACATTGTGCGCACAGGACGATATGTACACAACACCACATATCCAACATGTATGCAGCATCATCTATATCCAACATTGCATATGCAATGTACTAAAACACAATATATACAACAAGAACACAACATCTTATGTACACATTAATAGATATATTACATGCACACATCACCATAAGTACAATTATTAAATATACAAGAGGACAACATATACACAAAAGTAGTACCACACATCGAAAACCACAGTCTCTCTACCAGACAACCTTTCTTCTACTTTCTTTCCACTATTCATGCATGTTCCAGCATGCCACAGATCATACTATTTCCATTACATCATTGTATCCCTCAACATTACTTGTCCATAACATAAAGATACACATAGTATAAACATAATATGAATTCATAACCACATGAGTTGTAGAACTATGAGGGTTACTCTTCCCACTTGCTTCCTCATAAACCATGAACCTCTTCATGCCATTCACCTTGATAAGAAATCATTCTCCCATAAGAATGATCCCTAGAAACCCTATTAGATAGTGAAATAGATATATAGATACATACCCATATATAAACATTAGCATAAAACAATCATGATCCTATTAGAAAATGAGATACATACATACATATATACATATAAGCATTAGCATTAAACAATCATTATTTCTGATGACCCTATTAGACAACGACATTCATACATACATGTATACAAATATAAACATGAACAAAATCATGATCACAACATAATTCACAAATAACATAAGGTCAAGATTAAGATAACTCCCTTTATGTGTGCATACCATGCACAACATTGAGAACAATCATTCCCAACATAGCAAAGTGGTCCATGTGGATGTTGGTGGCCACCCACCTATCCCACATGGACCCCCACAATTGTCTCTTTCAGTTTTTTAGTTTCTGTAATTGTAGCACAATTTACTATTTTTAGCAGTGTTGCGGGTCATGAACTTCCAGAGTCGTTTTGAGACCCTAAACGACGTTTTTTGGGAAATATGGGAGCAACATGGGTCCATGGAATAATATTGCTTTTCCCAAGCTTGTGCTTGGATAGATCTTCCTAACGAGTTATTGTACATGTCAAATGAAGATTAGGTGCCAAAGTTACGACCCCAAGAACTTGATGTACCAACTTATGCAAAACGGGGCCCACAATTTGGCGTTTCATCTTCTAGGGTTAGGTTTTGGGATGTTAAGGGTTTTCCATTATTTCTCAACAATAAATAGGTCTTTGAGCCTCATTGTAACATAGTTCACAGGTATGTAGCCACCACATCTCTTCGCATAGATAAGCTATCATCATCCTAGCTGGTTTATTTCCATTTCTGTTTGTAAGCATATTTCAGTATTTTACATTAATGAAATGAAGTATTATTTCCACTACATCTCTTTGTTTATGGTTATCTCTGTAATTTGTTGCATTCATGTATAAATCCAGATCACTAAGGCATCTGACGCTTCAGATTCATTCACTTCACCTTTCCTATTACCTTTCTCATGATTGTTCTGCCATTGTCTAATTACCCTAGTGCACCCAACCAATCCACATGATTGTTATACTCTTGCTTCAAATTCCTTTATACATGCATAGAGCTTCATCCATGTCATACATTACTTTTTAGGTATCGCACAACTCTCCTTGAGTTGCATCAACATTTCTCCTTTTCCAACCAATTTCCAAGGCTCAAAATATAAAAGGAAATAAGAAGACAACCACGAAAACCCATAACAATACGACACCACAAACAAAGTGGTATGGCCATACACTAAACATAAAGAAAGCCACAAATCAAGCACAAGAAATCATAAAATACAAAAAGAACAAGACTGGCAACAAAATCTATGACACAATCCCCATGGTTCCTAGTGCTTCCAAAGGAAAGCTCAACGTGAGTATTCCTCATAATTTCATAGTAGTATCTCAAGGGACTCCAATTCCCTTGACAAATCCATCCATAACTAGAAACTAGTTGTTATACCTGTCAAATACATGTTAAGGAATATAATACATATCCACATAATGTTAAATGAAATCAAGGTTAAGAAGAATGCCTATATGAAAGGAAAGTTCATTTGTTTGGAATTGCGGTTACCAAACAGAACCAAAGAAATTTTCACCCAATTCCTTTCTTTTACAATTTCCTTGCTCCAGTTGAGTCTTACTATGCACTGTCACATCACCCAACTCTTAGTTATATAAACACATCAACTATTACGTTATCAAGCTAATACCAAGAATGTTGTCATGCAACTTTTCACACATGTGAGTCTCATGTTGCAAATATCAAGACATCATGTATATTAATTTGAAATCAACCTTTACCAAGTCTAGCAACAAGGTCATAATCAACTAACAGTCATAATACATATTACTAAAACTATCACTTGTTGACACTCAAGTACATATCAATTATCTCAACACATATGTATTAGTAAAACCATATCAAAACAAGATCCTTCCTTCATGCAATCTTATAGATATATACTCATATCATGCAATTAATCAAACATTCAGATAACTTGTAAACATAGCATGCTAGATAAACCAAATAGATGACGTAAGCAAAATCATACATTAATGTACCTAAAGGGAGGCTATATTATTTGCACAATCAATCTAGATTAACATGATATAACTTCACAACCTATCAACTCAAACATAAATAAAGTCAGGATATCCATAACAGTAATTAGCCAGCATGCTCACATCATAAAGTCATAAACCATTGTCATTCATGCATAATGATCACATATGCAAAGTCAGTCTAGGCACTAGATTAGTACAACAGACTACCATAATTAGTTCAAATCATACATGAATATCAATAGCCCTACCCATATGCATAGGCCAATCCAAATCAACACATTACTTATAACACTAATATGTTAAATGCAATAACCCTATTCATCAAGTTAACTAACATTTACCAACAACAATTTCACATATAACATACTCACCAACAACATATAAAATAATCATCAAGTTAATTAACATAAAACAATGACAAAAATGCATATAACAATAAGTTACTCTCATTCATGACTATTGTACACATGTGCATATGACCACACTAATTCACTAGCATCTACCATATATGTAACCACAACAACAATAAAATGACAAACATGTATATAACCCTAATTCATATATTAATCAACTAACTAAGATACTTGCATGCCAAACATACAATACCTATATGACGATCTGCTCTTACCCCTAAAGTCTAGTTCTATGACCTCACTCTAATGATCTGCATCTCTTTCTCTATCTTAGCCAACACATTAGAATCATAACATACCAATAGCATTGTGATGACCTAAACCGCATACAATGAACTCGTGGACAACAACCTTAAACATGACAATGCATGCATAACAACATATGGACATTTACATGCACAAAAAATGCATATACATTGACATGTATTCATGACAAATGCATCCCAACAACAACATCATCAAAGTTTACATGAAAACAAAACTACAAAAATGGCTACCACCATGCATACCTAACAAGCACATATACAACCTACATGCATGCATGGAAAATAGACTCCACCCATCCAATGCAAGGGGTGAGCCATGCTCGAATCCCACTCTCTCACACTCTTCTCCCACATGTAGCTAATGAAGCAGTCAACTGGTGTAAACATGTGACAAAGAGTTACTATGATATGATTTAACTCCCTATGTGTTAGTTAAGAAAGTGGGACTGACAAAACAACACAATAGAGACCTTCCATGTCCACTGCAAAACCCCCATGAGGCATCCAAACTTCCACGTGACTAGCCCATGAGACAAATAACTTTTTACCTCATTAATTCCTCAGTCAAACCCATGACATGGGCATGAGTGCGATAGGTACCCTCCAGTTGCTCTTACAACATGGGTGTGTCTTCGACTGGAGATTTTGCCAAGTAGTTTTTTGCGTGTGACTCTACTTTTTTTGCCATGTTTTTAGGCCCATGGTTCAGGTCAGTGCCCATAACTCCATGACACTTCCATAAATGAAACATAACAATGGAATAATGACACAAATGTAATTGCTTGAATAAGTACTTGAATCGACCCCTACTAGCCACGATAGGCATTTCCTCGAACATGTCACAAAGATGAAATCTATATATTAGACAACATATCTAAGCATAAGGATCTCATACTTATCTAAGAATCACTAATAAGCATTAACGACTCATCACAATAACTGAATTACCATTTATTAGGCCATATACTCATTATGCATTCAATGATTAACCAAAACATGATGAGAGACATACATTTCCAGTGTCATCAACCTCATTCATAGCCAACATATAACCAATAAAAATATCAGTGATATAACAACCATATGAACCACATATAGACAATTATATTTACCCATAAAAAATGAAGGAGAAAGAGATATCTTGCTCATGAATACATAAGCCGACTAGGTATGGGACTTCAACGAACCACCCGACCATAGAATAGGATGAACAAAAAATTTCTTTGGGCTAGTCACCCCCATGCCATATTCCAAGAATGAATGTGAGATCTGATAAAATAAATCAATCAAAACCATCGAGGGCTTCTAGAGGCCAAACCACTTGAACACTCAACTAGTGATTCCACCTCATGGTCGGACATCACTAACCATCACCAAATTGGTCCCTACCCAAGTTGTCTGGGTCTCTACAGTGTTTGTTCCAACTAGGGCTTCTTGGACTAGTAGCCCAACCCACAGCTACCACCAATATTCCAGAGTGTTTGACCAACCAAGGATTCTAGGGCCAGTAACTCATCCCACCAAGGTCTTCCAAAGCATTTGTCCAACCAAGGCTTCCATGACTAGTAACTCAACCCATGCTTTTATAGGGATTCCAGAGTGTTTATCGAACCAAGGCTTCCAAGAACTAATAACTCAACCCATAGCCATAGGTACAAGAAAACCAATGAGAAAACAAAATTGAAACGCACAACACCATGGCTATTTAGAAAATGGAAAGGCTAGGAAAAACCACTATCAATCCAGGCAATCCTCCATGCTAATGATAGATCATCACCAAGAAACCACATGCATGTTCCATGCATGCAAAACATAATAAGAGAATTATACATGCAACTTCATACCTGCAAGAAAAACTCGTTTTAGATATTGATCCCAATGTCCTCTTTCACTTTCATTTTCTTCCTTTTCCTTTTTTCTCCAAATTCCATGCATTCCACACTACTCCAAGAGTGCTCCAAGAAACTATGTGTGTCCAAGAGTATGAGAGAGAGGGAATAGAATGAGAGCTCCACCAAAACCTGTCAAAGGCTTTCCAACTGATACTCAAAAGCCTTCTTATTAATGAGACCACTATTTTCTTCATTTTCCATTATTTTCCTTCATTTTACTCCTCACATGCAACCTGTGACCATTCACCTTCTTTTCTCCTATTCTTCATTATTTTCATAAATAAAATGTCAATTAAGGCCTCATGCATTTCCAAAGCCTTTGCCATTTTATTTTCCATGACAACCAAAACAAAACCCACGAGGATGTTTTTCCCACCATTCATATCGGAATATGTGTCCTATGATTGTGGTCTTATATATTTTTACATGAATTTTTAACAAGGGTTGTTACACAACATAACTTCATAAAAAATTATCAAGTAAAGATAAATCATCATGAGTGAAGACCAAGTTGGCCCTACCTCATCATGTTGGCCATTGTAGGGGTAATTTGGCATCCAAGTTGTGTATAAATACAGAGATCTCAACTTAATTTAAAGCACAAATAATAAATTTTGATCTCTAAGAAAAGAAGAGTGAAATTACAGAGAAGAAGGATCAAGAAAGTAAAAGAGAGAAAGAAGAAGAAGAAAAAAATTGATGCCCTAAAATATGCCATAGATCCCTCACATATGTGAAATTATGATGCTTTTGCAGGGGCTGAAGTTATAGATTTAGTGTCGGTCTGAAATTCTAAACCTGGGGACCTAAATTCTGAAGTTAGGGCTAGTTTGGAAGGTTTTGACTTGAGGTGACTTTCACTTGTTGAAGAAACTTGGGAGGAGGGCTCACTTGCGTTATTTGAAGGTCTTGGTCTTGTTTTTTGCTACTGTATTTCTCACTCAATCTTATTCTATAAGAAGAGAACAATTTTTAGGGTTTTCGCCTTAGAGGAATTTCACCCTAGACTAGACCTTACATCTTGTGTCCATTCTCTATTTGTGATCTTCATAGTTTATGGTCATGGTAATTGTTTAATGAACATAACAGAATAAATGTAATAATATGCCAACATGTAACACCCTCCGCATACATCTACCATTGTAACCATCCAAATGGGGTAAGCATGTGACGAAGAGTTACTATGACATAATTCAACTCCCATAGTGTTAGTTAAGGAAGTGGAAATGATGAAACACAACAACAAAAACCTTCCATCCACGTAGAACCCTGAAGATCCATCCAAACTTCTAGGTGACTAGCCCTTGAGATAATATAACTTTCTACCCCATTAATTCCTAAGTCGCTCAAATGACATTGGCATGAGTGCGATAGGGATCGTCTAGTCGCTTCCATGTCATGGGTATGCCTGTGACTGGGGAATTTCCTGAGAAGTTCTATGAATCCAACTTCTCAAGCATGTTTTTAGGCTAATGGCTCAAGTCACTTCCCACAACAGCATGACACTTTTAGAAATGAAAGATAACAATGGAACAATGACACAAATGTAAATACTTGAACAAGGACCTGAATGGACCCCTACCAGATGTGACAAGAATTTCATCGAACATGTAACAAAGATGCACTCTACATGTTTAAACAACATATCTTGGCATAGGGTTCTCATAATTATCTGAGAATAACTAAGAGGCATTGATGCCTCATCACAATAAATGGATTACCATATATTAGGCCATATATTCATTGTACATTCAATGATTAAACAAAACATGATGAGAGCCATACATTTCCATCTCATAAGAATCATTCATAGCCAAAATGTAACTAACAGAAATATCAAGGATATAACAACCATATAAACTGCATAGAAAAGTATATTTTCCCATAAAATACCAAGGAGAAAGAAATTTCTTTCCGATGACTCCATAAGCTGACCAGGTATGGGACTTCCACAAACTTCCCAACTATAGACTAGGTTGAAGCAAATATTTCTTTCACCTAGTCACTCCCATGTCATATTCTAAGTATGAATGTTAGATCTCATAAGAAAATAAATCAAAACCATCTAGGGCTTCAATAGGAAAAACCACCTAAACCCTTAACCAATGATTCCATCTCATGGTTGGACATCATTAACCATCACTAGATTGGTCTCTACCCAAGATGTCTAAGGTGCCAGAGCGTTTGTTCCAACCGGGGCTTCCAAGACTAGTAGGTCAACCCACAGTTGTCATCAGGCTTCTAGAGTGTTTGTCCAACTAGAACCTCTAGGACTAGTAACTCAACAGACCAAGGGAGTCCATATTGTTTTTCCAACTAAGGCTTCAAGAACTATTACCTCAACCCAAGATGTTATAGGGTTTCCAAAGAATTTGTCCAACCAAGGCTTCTAGGAACTAATAACTCAACCCATAGCTAAAGGCACAAGAAAACCAACCAGAAAAGAAAAGTAAAACCCACAACACCATGGTTATTGAGGAAATGAAAAGGCCAGGAAAAACCACTATCAATCTAGGTGATCCTCCATGCCATTGAGAGATCATAACCAAGAAACCACATTCATCTTCCATATATGCCAAAACTGGTAAGGATATTATACATGCAACTCTATACTTGCAAGCAAAACCCATTGTAGTTGCTGATCCTGATGTCCTCTTGCACTTTCGTACTCTTCCTTTGCCTTCTTGCTCCAAATTCCAAGTATGTGACACTCCTCCAAGAGTGATTCAAGAAACTCTAAGTGTCCAAGAGTATGAGGGAGAAAGAATAGAATGAGTGCTCCATCAAAACCTGTCAAAAACTTGCCAACTGATGCTCAAAAGCCTTTTTATTAATGAGGCCTCTTTTTTCTTCATTTTCGATTATTTTCTTTCATTTTCCTCCTCAGATGCAACCTGTGACTTTTCACATTCGTTTTTTCCTATTTCCATTATTTTTATAAATAAAATTCCAATTAATGTATCATTCCTTTCCAAAGCCTTTGTCATTTCCTTTGCCATAATAACTGAAATGACACCCACTAGGATGGTTTTTCCACCATTCATCTTGGAATATGTGTCACATGACCATGGTCTTGTATAATTTTACATGAATTTTTAACCAGGGTTATTACACAACCCCCCCCCCCCCCCCCCCAAGGGAGCATTGTCTTGAGTGTTGAGTCACACCTATAGACAACAAGACTGGTGAAAGAAAAACATGTTTCCCATGGAGATTTATAACATAGCATGTTGCAGTATTTACAATGACATCTTGTTGAAAACATAACAACATACCACTTATTGGAGCTTTATACCACAACTCATTATGATATTTACAATAAAAACCACATAACTCATGCATAGTTTCTTCAACCAGCAAATAATCATACTACCTATGGAGCTTTTTAAATTGAACTCGATACAGTATCTACAATAATATACACATATATGCATATGTACATTTTATCAACCAACAAATAAAGCATATGATTCCTACATCTGCCAAAAAGGATTCTAGAGGCTCACACCTCCACCCTCAAAGTAATATTAGGATTCACTTCCTTCCTAGGAAGTCTAGAATCCACTGCCAAAGTCAAAACTGCATATAATGTCTAGTGCTACAATCCTGCACCACTTTTCCTCTCAGTGAAAAACTATTGACTCATTGTTCCAGGGAATACTCCCAATGTGCATCTGATTCCATCTAGCAATGTTAATCACCAAAATAAATTCATCCCCTACCTTTCCTTCTCTACTACATACTCCCTTGGGAAATGTGTTGACCCCTCCATGCAGTCACACACCTTCCAAGTTTTGTTAGCACCCCCATCCCAGGAAGTCCATCCCTTGGAAAGGTTTGCTCACATGACAAGGTAAATATACTAAGGCATGTCCCTACCTCAAACCATCATACCGGTCATAACATGCTCAAGGAAATCAATGAACACTATTGGGTACTAGTGTCCCACAATGATCTTACTCCTGAAGTGCTTTACTAGCATATTATTGCCTATTTCAATTCCTTTTGTTGTAGCTATTAAATTCTTGTTGTCGGTTTAGTCATCCAACCGAGCATTTTCAATGTTGTCCTATACTATGCACACAATTTCCATTAGACTCGAAAGTGAATTGAAATATACTCAAATCATACCTCATTGGTGGCCCATCAACAAGGTACCCCTTAAATTCCTTTTACTTCCTACCTCAAGAATTCAAACTATTTTTTGAACAAATCATCATGTATAAACATATCGTATCCAGTTAGCTCAAAACACAACCATCATAAATGAAAATCATGGATCACATGAAATCGTCATAAACCATAATCATAAATCACATGTAACCATTGTAAGTTAGAATCATAGATCACATGCATAATTAAAACTAGAAAAAATACTAATACTTATCGTTTGATTGGTTCTTGTTCTTTTTGTATGCACATCAGATCAGTTACCACACCTGAAAAACACCCAGTTGCTTCTTTTCTCATCAACCACATACACATACACATAGCATGGATCACACACATACAACCACACATGGTGTACAACACTACATAATGCATACACCTACACCTGATATACATCATGACACATACACCAACACCTATTGTACAACACAACATAATACATACACCTACACTCGGTGTATAATACAACACATACATATACATAGTACAACACAACGAATACACATGTCATGATACCACGAGTACAAAATGCATATACATAGTACGACATGCCCACAACACACCATGTCTGGCATGTACACAATACCACATGTACACCAGTACCATATGTACAACATGTACACAGTACCGAGTGTACATATTACCACCTACATAACGTGTACACAACACCACATGTACACAACACCATCTGTGCAATGTGTACACAATGCCACATGTAAACCACACCACCTATATAATGTGTACACAACTTTAGACGTACACAGCTCCACATGCACGAAATGTAAACAACACCATGTGCACAACATGTACATGACACCATGTGCCCATAGCATCACTTGTACAATCACGAACGCACACCATATGTAAATAGCACCACATGGACAACATGCACACATCACCATATGTACATAGCATTGCATATACAACATGTACATAACACCCTATGTGCACAACACTCCATATCCAACATGCACATAACACCATATTCACACAACATTCCATATAGATTGTGTGGACAGTATAATATGTACACAATGCCGCATATTCGACATGTACATAGCATCATTTGTATCCATTATTGCATATGTAATGTACACACAACACAATATATACGCAAACACACAACATCATATATACACAATACTACATATAATACTTGCACATATCACCATAGGTACAATTACTGAATATACAATATCCACAACATATACAGAAAAGTGGTAATGCACATCCAAAACCACACTATCTCTATCAAGCAGCCTTTCTTCTTGTGTCTTTCCACTATTCATGCATGTTACAACATGCCACAGATCATACTACTTCCATTCCATTAATGAAGTGTCCCTCAATATTAGTTGTCCATAACATAAATATAGGCATAGTAAAAAAATTATATCAATTCATATCCACATGATACTAACTTTGTAGATCAATCAGGGTTACTCTTCCCAATTGATTCCTTATAAACCATGAACCTCTTCATGTCATTCACCTTCATAAGAAATCATTACTCCACAAGAATGATCCCTAAAAACCTTGTTATACAGTGACATAGATATGTAGATACATACATATATATAAACATAAGCATAAAACAATCATGATCCTGTTAGAAAATGACATACATACATACATACATACATATATACATATAAGCATTATTATTAAACAATCATGATTTCTAATGACCCTGTCAGAGAAAGACATTCATACATACATGTATACATATATAGACATCAAAACATTATGATCACAACATAATTATTGGATAGCATATGGTCAAGCTTAAGATAGCTCCCTTTGTCTGTGCAAACCAAGCACAACATTGAGAACAATCGTTCCCAACATAACCAAGGCATATGACGCTTGAGATCCATTCACTTCGCCTTTCCTATTACCATTCTCATCACTATTCTTCCATTGTCCATTTACCTCAATGGACCCAACCAATCCAACTAATTTTCATACTCATGCCTTCAGTTTCCATTATACATGCACAAAGCTTTATCTGGGTCTTACATTACCTATCGGCTATCAAACAACTCTCCCCTAGTTCTATCAACATTCTTCATTTTCCAACCAATTCCCAAGACTCAAAACATAAAAGGAAATAACAAGAAACAAATAAGAAGAAAACCATGAAAACCCATAAGAATACGACACAAAAAACAAAGTGGTATCACCATACACTAGACATAAAAAATGCCCAAGATCAAGCTCAACAAACCGCAAATGACCAAAAGCACAAGACTCGCAACAAAATCCATGATTGAATCCCCATGGTTCCTAGTGCTTCCAAAGGAAAGCTCAACCTAAGCCTTCTTCATAATTTCATAGTAGTCTCTTTGCCATGAAATCCCCCACATCATATTTCCATAAACACTTAAATGTTAGTTCACAAATAAACATAACACCATAGTAGTTACCTTACCCTGTTGTTCCAATCACATTGCATTGTAACTGAACACATCCATACCGTCTCTCAAGGGACTCCAATTCCCTTGATGAATCCATCCATAACTAGAAGCTTGTTGTTATATTTGTCAAATACATGTTAAGGAATATAACACATATCCAAATAATGTCAAACAAAATCAAGCTTAAGAATAATTCCTATATGCAAAGCATTCATTTGTTTGGAATTGCAGTTTCCAAACATAACCAAAGGAATTTTCACACAATTTATTTCTTTTACCTTTTCCTTCATGCAATTGTGTCTTACTATGTGTTGTCACATCACCAAATTGTTAGTTATATAAACACATCAATTGTTATCTTATCAAGCTAATACCAAGCATGTTTACCTGCAATTGTTCACACATGTCTGTTTCGCCTTCCAAAGATCAAGACATCATGTATATTAATTTGAAATCAACCTTTACCAAGTCTAACAACTAGGTCATAATCAACTAAGAGTCATAATACATATTGTTAAAACTATCACTTGCTTACACCCAAGTGCATATGAGTTACTCAACGCATATGTATTAGTACAACCATTAAAACAATATTCTTCCTTCATTCAAACTTATAGACACATAGTCATATCATGCAATGAATCAAACATTCAGATAACTTGTAAACATAACATGCTAGATAAACTAAATATATTACATAAGAAAACTCATACCTTAACGTATCTCAGGGGAGGCTATCTTATATGCACAATCAATCTAGATTAGCATGATATAAATTCACAACCTATCAACTCAGACATAAATAAAGTCATGATATCCATAACATTAATTAGCTAACATGCTCACATCATATACTCATAAACAATTGTCATTCATGCATAAGGATCACATATACACAATTAGTCTAGACTCTAGATTAGTAAAACATTCATCTAAAATGGGGCACTAAATGCTTCTTGTCATGCCTACAAGAACCTCTCCCAGTCCAAAGCTTATATATTCCCAAGATCTATGTTTATGATTGATAATTTGCAGAATTAAAAGAACTAGAAATAGGTGTATGCTTGTGTTTGCCTTTAACTCACCAAATGCCTTAATTTTATTTGCTTACACTGAGATACAATGTATAAATAGTGAAACAGTGCAGCAAATAAAAATCACACACATAACAACGATATGATTACAATTTCACCCAAATGTATCGGGTTACATCTCCGTGAGCTGTAATCAACTCGATTAGACTCTTTGGGATTATGGCTGAATTCTTTTACAAGTCTTTGACTCAACTCCAATAGGTTATGACTGAACCTTTGGGCTTAGAATACCACTTTTATCCCTAGTCGTTTGGCTCTCTGGCTCTCAGCTCTTGGCTCTGGCTCTTTGTTATAGAGCTGATCCAAAAATATATGATAATATAAATAAACCCAAGAATAACAAGATCTGAATATAGATAGAAATGATTCACTTTATTGATATCCAACCCTTAAAGTAGGGCAACACCATACATTCACTCCTTAAGAAGGAGAACACCCCACAAGCCATATGCCTGTTCATACAATATTCCTTGACATCTCTCAATCTGGAGTCTCTAGCCTCTATATAAGCCTCATACATACAATACCATGGGTCAATACCATGGTTCCCTCAATACCATCTATCTAATACCATGGGCCCATTACATTATTATTAACTACTTGTGGCCCATCCCATTATTACATTATTCCCTTGGGTACCTCCCTTTGTACCCCATATTATCCCCCCTAGGTATATAACATTCCACCCCCCTTAACATGTTTCATCCCCGAAATATGGGAAGAACACAAATAATAAGATCTACTCAAAACAGTAGTCCACTGGTACCATGCACGTGCATCTAGCCATCCAAGAGAAAGGTGAACCCTCGATCTCGCTAGTGCCTCACTCGCTTGAGATGGAAGTTGACCATGGCAGCTCTTCTGTGTTGATGTGTAGTAGGTGGATCTTTGCTCCTCGCTATCCATCATGCAGGGGTTGTTGTCCTTGTGGCTAATTGGTTTGCATATTGTTGGTTGTTTTCTTACGGGGTGATGTGGGTGATGATATGTTGAAGTTTTAACCCACGGTGTCTTTTTCTTTAATTCACCCTTTATTGGAGCCTCACTGTTATCTGGTGCATGTTGTGGTACTTGTTGTGGTGTCTTATCTTCCAATATTACTTCAACCACTGAGCCCTCATCTGATGTATCAACACCTATAACCTTTTCTGCTTCAGCCTCTGTTTGTGTTTCATTGTCGATGATGACTGGCTCATCATCTGATATGTTAGTCCCTGGAACATCTTCTACTTTAGCCTCCATGTACTCTACCTATTTATTGATGGAAATATCCTGTAATGTAATTTTCTTCTTTTTATACCAGAGCTTTAGGAATTTCTTATGCACATTAATATTGATAGTAACCACGGATTCCATCCAAGGATATCCCAAAACAACATCCATGTTATCTATATCTGAAGGATAAAAATCATCATGCAACACATACTTATCCATTGAAAGCTTCAAATCTTTATAAACTTGCACATCCTGTGTGTTTTCAATGTGTTTTGCTGGCATTGGTATTTTTTTTGCCAAGTTGACATTTATGATATTTTGCTTGCAACTCAGATTTATAGACACAATGGTTTTCTTCTTTTGAATCAATCCATGAACCTGCAATAAGGATATACCAGTAGGAAATAACCCCACATGTTTCCCCTTATCTTGTTTTCTAGCCTCGGACCATTTTTCTGAAAGAAGTTCTTCTAGTTTTTCATGAGGAAGTTGCACCACTAAATCAGCGACTGAGTCCCACCATTTAGCAGCTTCAGCTTTTAGATTAAATAGCAGGCGACTTACCCAAAATTGTTTGCATCAAGATTTGTGATTTTATATAAATTCTTCAATAGTAGGACCCTTATCATTCCCTATAAAAAATTCCTTGCTAGAAGCCATGAAGGTTTAGAAAAAAATTCACTTACTTGGCGAAAATTTGAAATTTTCACAGTTTAGTCAATATTGCACAAAATTCCTATTATGACCTATTTTTGGAAATGGAATAACCATTCTACCTCTGCCCATGTGATCGAAATCTCGATCCAGGCATTGAAATTTTAGATCTGCACTGCAACTCTCCCATCGTCACCAAAAATTTTGAAAAAAAATGGCTAATTTTAAATCAACGATATCTGCCTCATCCAGACTCTGATTCAACTGATTTTATTTTTGAAATTGGGTATTTTTTCACAAAGAATCTAGATCTACAATTAGATTTTGCAAATCTTGCACAAAGACATCTAGATCTGTGCCGCAAACTCGCTGGCCTGAAAAATTGTCTACAACACCACTGATTTTTAGATCAGCGATATCTCCTTCATCCAGACTCCGATTCGGCCGATTTGTTTTTTGAAATCAGGAATTTTTTCACAAAGAATGTAGATATGAAATTATATTTTGTAGATTTTCCCCAAAACGTATAGATCTGATCTGCAAACTCACCGCCCTAGAAATCCTGCAAATAATTAAAAAAAAATTCTCCACCTTGGCCCAAGAAAGTGCTTTGATACCACTTGTTATAGAGCTGATCCAAAAATATATGATAATATAAATAAACCCAAGAATAACAAGATCTAAATATAAATAGAAATAATTCACTTTATTGATATCAAAACCTTAAGGTAGGGCAACACCATACATTCACTCCTTAAGGAAGGAGAACACTCCACAAGCTATATGCCTGTTCATACAATATTCCTTGACATCTCTCAATGTAGAGTCTCTAGCCTCTATATAGGCCTCATACATACAATACCATGGTTCCCTCAATACCATCTATCCAATACCATGGGCCCATTACATTATTACTAACTACTTGTGGCCCATCCCATTATTACATTATTCTCTTGGGTACCTCCCTTTGTACCCCATATTATCCCCCCTAGGTATATAAAACTCTCGGCTCTGGCTCTGGCTTTAGCTTTGGCTCTAACTCTAGCTCCTAGCTCTCATTTTGGTTCTAGCTCTCAGCTTTGGCTCTGGCTTTGGCTTTGGCTCTAGCTTTGGCTCTGGCTCTAGCTCTAGCTCTTGGCTCGGGCTCTGGCTCTAGCTCTTGGCTCTGGCTTTGGCTCTTGGCTCTCACTCTGACTCTGTCTCTTGGCTCTGGCTCTCACGAGCTTCTAGTTTTTCTCAACCTCTAAGCGACTCTCTGTCAATTAATCTCTCTAGTTTCATTAACCTCCAAGTGACTCATTGTCAATTGAGCTCTCTGGTTTCTCTCAACCGCCAAGTGACCCCAAGACCCCCCTATCAATTGTGCTCTCTGGCTTTTGTGAGGCATCCTTCCGGCTCTGCAACATTCTGCCCATTTACCTGTGTGTAATCATTCCTCTGCCTATGTGTTTCTTCGGCTGACCCTTTGGCTCTCTGGCTCTCTAGCTCTGTGACTGGCCATCTAGCTTGCTAGCTCCATGGCTTTGCATATTACATAAAACATCATTGTTACAAAAATGCCCCATTACAATGTGGAACCAAACATTGTAGGAATAGGGACCATTTAACAATGAAAAGAAATAGGTGACCTTTGTTTTGACAAATTCCCAAAAATGGAACAAAATTCCAATACACATAGATAGTGCAAAAATACATTGACAATCCACATAACCAGAATTTCAAATTATATGAATTCGCGTTCTTAAACTCATTTGGTCTGTGTGATGATTGCTAATTGCAACCACACGTCACATATGTCAATGTCCCTTTGTATTTTTGCAATGTGATTCACCAATCGCCGATCAGTGATATCACATCTCGCAGAGTCGCATAATCACATGTTGCATTGTCCTCCCATTAGGCCTTTATCCCTTCAACACTCTGATCTGAGACATCTTACAGATATGATAAGGGTTTAGGCTACGGAATATAATATTTTAGTTCTACCTCCACATCGCTCCATCACCAATCGCTTTGTCGCATGTCGCAACATCGGCATATCGCCAATTGACCTACCCAGGGGTTCCGATAACATATGTAAGCCTTTCTCTGATTGCGATATGTCAGAGATCACTAAGTAGGGATCCTTAAGGACCATTTTTTCGCCCTTTAACATTGCGATGCAATATTTTCATACAAAGCCTTAAGCCCCTTTCTTTAAGGGCTTTCCTCCATTTTCTAAGGATAATGGGCAAACTTCTTTTTGTGATAACTCCTTCACCTGGAGTTCATTTTCACCCATTCAAATTGCAGTAGATTTAGATTGAAAATATCTACACAGTGAGACTATTCCCAAGAGCATCCTTCGACATTCATTTTCCTCTGTGAGAAATATTTTTTAGACAAAGAAGTCTATTTTAGATTCCATTGGGATCACGCCTTCCCATTAAAAAGGTTTTGGACTCCAAAAGACTAATATGCTGATCTAAATAGTAAATGAGAGTACGTCACCCTCTTCTTTTAGCCTCCATACACTTTCCTTGCATAGTGCCTCTAAACCAAAGCCTTTGAACACTTCCCTCCTGGATGTGTTGGTCCTCCTGGGAAGAACCGTTTTCCTCCTTAACTTCATGCAAAACTCCTACAAAGAAGTTTACAGAAGGTAGGTTGAACTTCTCTTCCTTGATCATTGATCCAAGGTGGCTCAAAAAAATGTGAAGTTACATCTTCTTCACAAAAATTTACATTTGTATATGTTACAAAAATGTTCTATTGACATCTTGTCAAGAACAACAGAATTATAGACAAAACTGGATGTCCTAAACTCTTACTTCAAGAAAAGAAACAAATTTCACATCTTGTGAAATACCTCCATGTCTTTACATCTGCATACAAATGATTGACTAGATAACAAGCCAACAAAACATGCCTTTAGTACAACTGACCCTTCAAGTCAAGCATGTAGAAAAAGAACTTTAGGATTCTTTTTCAAATATGAAACACTTCATCATTATGTCAATCTTGGAGACCAAATCAACTTTTTCCAAGTCAATATTACATTACATGCATGTTTAAAAACAAAGGAATCAGTCCTGCAAGTTAATCACACATACATGTTCAAATACAAGGAAATCATCAACATCCTTGTGTTCATGCACATCATTCTCATGCATGCATTTCATCCCTCAACTTTCTCTTAAGTACACTATACTTTTGAAGCTGAAATGAACATAATGTTTCAGCAGTAAAGTGAGTCTCCTACCTAACTTTTTCCATTCACCTTTTTGGTAAAAGCCTGGAACTTGCACTCCATTAACAAAGAAATGCATTATATTGATTTGATGCATTTTCAAAAGACATGCAACCTTAATTGGATAAGAACTCTAACCATTTCTTACCAATCCATTTCAAAGGTCCTACGTTTGTCTGCACATCAACATCAACATGTGAATCATCCTAAAACACATCAATCATGGAATATTTCTTTCCATTCTTGCCATTCTCTCTTTCCACCTTCTTTAAGTTTCGTGGAAGCATTGTTGGATTCAAAGTCCAACACTTTTTAGCAATGTGTCCTTGCTTATGGAAATAAGTGAAATGCATGTGCATCTTCTTGAAAGCATGATTTGCCTTGTCCAATGGACCTTTGGCTCTTTGCTTATTTTCCTTCAAAATTTTGCAGTATGTGGCCATTCTCTTCCAACATCTAGAAACATTATGGTTAACCAAACCACAAAAGGAACATGCAATTCTTTTCCCATGCTTATATGGAAATTTATCATGCTTAACATAATCAAAAGGAATATGATTAGAACCACATTTATACCTTTCCTTTTCACCTCTATTACCTTCATGAGGAGGTGAATCAAATGAAGAAGTGGCTCCCTTTGGAACACCATCAATCTTTTCAAGGCTTTTAGAGTTTCGACAACTCTCTAGTTCAAGTGTATGCTTATGAACACCTTCTTCTACAAATGATGTTTCAATCTATTGCATTCCCCATGAATACAATCTTTACAGTTTTGAGGTAGAAGACCTGAAATGAAACTCCTTCTTGGAACTATTTCAATTGTCTTCATGGCAGCTTTGGAACTTTCTCCATAAAATTGTCCATAGCCAAGACCAAAATACTTAGGCCTTTTCTCAACCATTATTGGCTCAACTATACTCTGTGCATGTTTTCCCAAGCCTTTTCCTTCATAGCCCATCTTGGACATTAACTTGGAACCTATGCCTCTGGTATGTTTTTCAAAAGAACCAATATAAACATTCTTAGAAGAATTTGAAGACAAATAGGAATTGTTTACCTCTTCTTCGAGCTGATACTTGACCAAGGCTTCTTTGGCAACAAGGAGCTATGTCTCCAATTCATGTATCATTTTCATGTTCATATTTGCAATATGAAGTTTCCTCTCCATTTCTTGCAATTTGTCAGAAAGCATTTGGTTATCTTCCTTCATGGAATTCAACTACTTTCTAAGAATGATGCTCTTCCTTCCATCCTCATACATTTCTCTCACCATATCCATCATGGTGAACAAGAGTCTTGCTTCTTATGTTCATCAAAGACTCTTGTGAAGAAAGAAGAATTTGAGGACTCACTTGTAGAAGTTGCCATTATCATAATGAACAGAAGAACTTCAAACAAGATTAACAAAGACCTTATTCAAGCAACCTTTTGCAACAAACCTCTTGTGCGTCAAGGATTTCTTTAAGGTTCGTTGGGATAAGAAGAATGCCTTCAACCTTTCTTCCTTCTTGTCCTCTCTTGGACTTAGCTTGTCAATAGCTTTCTCTGAACCTTTGCAACTCAAGAAACAGTCAGTTTGCAAACAATCAAACATAAGCATTTGACTATTTGAACACCTTTCAAGTCAAACAAGCATATAGATTGCCTTATCAATCAAAGATTCTGATCTGATATCATGTGCATCATGATATAACCTGCACTAGTATAACTTAACTTTGATATCACCTTGTTTGAAGGTGGGGTTAATTAACTTGATGCTCTGATATAACCAGCTCTGATACCACCTGATTTGAAATGGGGCACCAAAGGCTTCTTGTCATGTTTACAAGAACCTCTCCCACTCCAAATCTTATATATTTCCAATATCTATGCTTATGATTGATAATTTGTGGAATTAAAAGAACTTGAAATAGGTGTATGCTTATGTTTTCTTTAACTGACCAAATGCCTTAAGTTTATTTTCTTAAACTGAGCCGCGACATATAAACAATGAAATAGTGCAGCAAATAAACATCATACACATAACAAAAATATAATTAAGAGCTCACCCAGACCTCTTGGGCTACTTCTCCATGAGCTCTAATCAACTCGATTAGACCCTTTGGGATTATGGCTGAATTCTTTTACAAGTCTTTAACTCAACTCCAATAGGTTATGACTAAACCTTTGGGCTTAGGATACCACTTTTATCCCTGGCCATTTGGCTCTCTAACTCTCGGCTCTTGGCTCTAGCTCTCGGCTCTGGCTCTAGCTCTTGCTCTGTCTCTGGCTCTGGCTCTGGCTCTTGGCTCTCACTCTAGCTCTAGCTCTCGGCTCTAGCTCTGGCTTTTTCTCTAGCTTTGGCTCTGGCTCTGGCTCTGGCTCTGGCTCTGGCTCTTGGCTCTCGCTCTTTGCTTTGGCTTTTTCTTTGGCTTTGGCTCTAGCTCTCACTCTAGCTCTGGCTCTGGCTCCGGCTCTAGCTCTAGCTCTAGCTCTCGACTCTCACTCTTGGCTCTGGTTTTGGCTTTTGCTCTGGCTCTGGCTCTCACTCTGGCTCTGGCTCTTAGCTCTAACTCTGGCTCTAGCTCTCGGCTTTGGCTATGGCTCTTGGCTCTGGCTCTAGCTCCGACTCTCTGCTTTAGCTCTCACATGATTATGGGTTTGCTCAACCTCCAAGCGACTCTCTGTCAATTGAGCTCTCTAGTTTCACTCCACCTCCAAGTGACTCCTTGTCAATTGAGCTCTCTGGTTTTGCTCAACCTCCAAGAGACTCCAAGCTCCCCTTGTCAATTGTGCTCTTTGGATTTTGTGAGGCATCCTTCCGGCTCTGCGACTTCCTATGTGTTTCTCTATCTGTAATCATTCCTCTGCCTCTGCGTTTCTTCGACTGGCCCTCTGGCTCTCTGGCTTTGTGGCTTTGCGACTTGCCATATGGCTCACTGCCTCTATGGCTATGTGTATTACATAACGCATCACTGTTACAGAAACACCCCATTACAACATGGAACCAAATGCTGTAGGAACAGGGACCATTTCACAATGAAAAGAAACATGCAGCCTTTCTTCGGACAAATTCTGAAAATAGAACAAAATTCCAATACAGGGATAGCACAAAAATACATTGAAAATTTTCGTAAGCCGAATCTCAAATTATATGAAATTGCATTCATAAACTCATCGGGTCTATGCCTTGATCACTAACCACAATCTCATGTCACATATGTCAACGATCCTTTGTATTGTTGCGATGCAATTCACTGATCATCGATCGACGCTATCGAATATCGGAGAGTCCCATAATTGCATGTCGCATTGTCCTCCCACCAGGCCTTTATCACTTCAATGCTCTGATGCGAGACATCTTATGGATCCAATAAGGGTTTAGGCTACAGAATATAATATTTTGGGTCCACCTCCACTTCTCTACATTGCCAATCGCTTTGTCGCATGTCGCAACATCAGCATATCACCAATCGGCCTACCCAGGGGTTCTGATATCATATGTAAGCCTTTCCTCGATTGCGATATGTCGGAGATCGCTAATTGGGGATCCTTAAGGACTTCTCCTCTTCCCTTTAACATTGTGATGCAATATTTGCATATAATCCTTAAGCCGCTTTTAATAAGGATTTACCTCCTTTTTCAAATGATAATGGAGAAACTTCTTTCTGAGATAACTCCTTCATTCGGAGTCCATTTTTTCCCATTCAAATTACATTAGATTCAGATTGAAAACATCTACTCAATGAGACTATTCCCAAGATCATCCTTTAACTTTCATTTTACTCTATGAGGAAAAAATTTTAGACGAAGAATTATATGTTAGATCCATTTTGGATCAAACACACTACCATAATTAGGTCGAATCATACACGAATATCATAACCCTACCCATCTGCATAGGCCAATCCAAATTAACACATTACTTATAACACTAATATGTTAAATGCAATAATTCTATTCATCAAGTTAATTAACATATAACATATTCATCAACAACATATAATGTAATCATCAAGTTAACTAACATATAACAATCAACAAGTTAAAATATAAAATAATCATCAAGTTAACTAACATAAAACAATGACAGCAACACATACAACAATAAGTTACTGTCATTCATGACTATTCCACACATGTTCATATGACCATACTAATTCACTCGCAACTACCATGCATGTAACCACAATAGGAATAAAATGACAAACATGTATATAACCCTAATGCATATAACAATCAATTAACTAACATACCTGCATACCAAACATACAATAACTATATGACGATCTGAGCTTACCCCCCAAGTCTAGTTCTATGACCTCACTCTAATGATTTTCATCTCCTGCTCTATCTCAGCCGACACATTAGCATTATAATATACCGATAACATCGTGATGACCTAAATTGCATGCAATGAACTCATGGAAAACAACCTTAATGATGACAATGCATGCATAACAACATATAGACATTGACGTGCATAACAAATGCATATACATTAACATGCATTCATGACAAATTCATCCCAATAACAACATCATCAAATTTTATGTGAAAACACAACTACAAAAATGGCTAGCACCATGCGTGCCTAACAAGCACATATATAACCTACATTCATGTATGACAAATAGACTCTGCCCATCGAGTCCAAGGGGTGAACCATGCTCAAATACTACTCTGTAACACCCTCCTCCCACATCTAGCTAAGTAACTAGCCAAACAAATGAAGAGTTACTATGATATGATTCAAATTGTGTTAATTAAGGAAGTCAAAACTAACAAAACAACACAACACAGACCTTACAGACCTACTGTAGAACCCCCATAAGCCATCCAACCTTCCACGTGACTAGCCCCTAAGAAAAATAACTTTTTACCTCATTAATTCCCTAGTCACTGCCATGAATTGGGCATGAGTGTGAGAGGGAACCTCCAGTTTCTCCCACAACATGGGTATGTCTGTGACTGGGGACTTTTCCAAGCAGTTTTATGCCTATGACTCTAATTTTTCTACCACATTTTTAGGCCCAGGGCTCAGGTCATTGATCATAATTCTATGAAACTTCCATAAATGAAAGATAACAATGGAATAATGACACAAATGTAGTTACTTGAACAAGGACCTAACTGGACCCCTACTATCCATGATAGGCATTTCATCAAACATGTCACAAAGATGCAATCTACATGTTTAAGAAACATATATAAGCATAAGGGTCTCATACTTATCTTAGAATCACTAAGAAGCATTGATGCCTCATCACAATAACTGCATTACTATCTATTAGGCCATATATTCATTATGAATTGAGTGATTAACCAAAACATGATGAGAGACATACATTTCCATTGTCATAAACCTCATTCATAACCAACTGTTGAAGCCCCGAAAATCGGGTCGACAACAAGGGGGATACCCACCCGGTCCGGACCTTGGTTGGCAGCTCCTTATCCGTTTGGTATAGCGGGTCCGAATGGGGATAACGGGACCAGTTTCCCGATCTTGGGTGTGTGTGTGTGTGTAGAGTTGAACTATGCTGATCTAAGAGGAATTTAAAGCTAATCTAATTCAGATTATTTAAACTAACTCTATGCTATTGTAATCTAGTGAGAAACAACACATCTAATCTACACTAACCTGGGGTGTATATCTTCTATTATGCGATCTAAAAAGATTTCGAACAATAAGTGGTAATAAAGATCATCCAGCTATTATAAGAATAGAAATCATTAAAGATAAACCACTTTGCATAAGAAGTTAGGCAAAATAGTTGTGAACAGTATATCGCATAATAAGCTATTTATATGTCAGACATAAACAATATGACTCCACCGTACAAAAGTGCCAAATGATAACCCATAACATTCATGCAATAACATATAAATAACTGGAACTATAAATCACTTAAAGAACATAAGCAGAAATAGTCAAGAGATAAAAGTACCATTTATGACTGGTTCCACTCATAAGCCTCAAGGAACAATGATTTATCTCTCCTTTCCCTAACATCTACTAAGAGTACAAAAGTGCAACATCAGTAGCAGATATGAAATGCAAACATTAATAAACCTTGATCCATCCATTCATCAAAACCACCTCCGAGGGTGCAAAAGTGCATGTTCTGAGGACGCGTTTTTTGACAAATCTCCGGACCCTTCTCTAAATGCCTGAGAAGGGTTTAAATACTACTAGCTAATTAACTTGATTACATAAATTTAGGATCCGGTTTTCAAATGACCGTCCTTCTGATAAAGCAAAACTATTTCTGAAAATTGAATCTGACTCTGAACTATTTCTGTATTTTCTCCTTAGTGATTTAAGCATGCAACATTCGTTTGGGAGGAGTCGGCTGGTTGCCTTCCCCTTTCATGTGTGCTATAAAAATAGAAGTAACAAGCGCTGGCACCACTTTCTGGTAAACTATAAGATATTTTAGAGAATCTTCCGCTGACTGGGTGTATTCACTACGTGTATACTTGGTAATAACTCAAATTTCCCTCAAACTGATTCTACTTTTGCTATTTTGGTTTCCGGCCTTGCGAACGACTGGACGAGTTAAAGACTTTACTCTCTGAACAATTCTCTGGATCGAAAATTGCCTATGTTATTTATTCTAGGCTTTTCTGGTGTGTAAGCTTCAGGGTTTTTTGTAATCATGCTGCTTTTGTGCGCCTTTGATTTTGAGCTTTAGATGACCTATCGACATCATCATCTGTTGAGTGATACTCTGGAATCTGTGGTCCTATCGTATGCGGCATCCGTTTCTGAAGGGATTTCTTCTCTGTTCTATGAGCATTGGTGCTTTCCCCTTTTCCTTAGATGTTTCCTGCATATTGCTTCATGTTATTTCCTGTTTTATAGTTTACGCAAAGGAAAAGAGTAATGATAATAAACATTGACATGAAAGCTTTAAATCTTATGTATGCAATAATTATGACACTCATAGCGAACTGACCCTTCAAAAAACAAAAAGTTGTCATTCCTGGATACTTTGGCGTACAATCATTAATTTCTTTTTAATGCGCGTGCTTAATTTTGGTTAATGGACAGCTTTCCTTGAATAGTGTGTCGAGGAAAATTCGCGTTCATCGCAGACCGCATTATAGCATTGCGGCATCGCAATATCGGATCATCGCAGTATCGCAGATCGCAGAAATTAGTCATTGTGTGCTACTTTATGCGATGCTGCGATATGCGACATCGCATATCGGCCGTCGGAGATTTCTTAAGTTTTTTCATTTAAGAGCGCTTCATAGTGAATGTGATGTGATGAATTTCGCATCGCTTCTTCGTAGTTTATTATGTTCATAAAAAAATGTTTCATTCTTTTGTCGCGATAAAGTTTTAAGGAATCAAATACAAAAAATGTTCATAAAATTGTTTGTTTGAATTTTTATTAAGGGTCCCCATTTGCTTGGTGTTATTGCTAATATCAAACAAAGAGGGGGGTTGTTGGTGGCCACAACACTAGGTAACATATGCTACACTACAAAAATTGGGCAGTTCTATAGAAGAGCTCATGGACATGAGCCCATGAAGAATTTTCTCCTCAGGAGTCTGATGCAGGAGCATGAGGCTTAAAGACAAAAGGATTCATATATTCCAAAAATCCAAAAAACGTTACAAGCAAAGGAGTGGGGTCCTTTAGCTGTCAATTTTCAAAGCTTTCTAGATAGGATTTAGACTAGAATCTAGGATACTGATTATCATGTAATAAATTCAAGCAGTTAGATGTAGTGGAGATTCTCGAGGAGAATATCATGCAGATTAGATAGGATTAGTTAGTTTGGTCCTTTGATTTAGGACCTAGGTTTTAACTGAAACAATACTTATGTGTGTTCTGAATCATAATAAGGCGATTTTCACTGATTCGGCTTGTTTTGTCGTATATAAGATTTAGTTGTAGAAAATATCTCTCTGTGTCTTTCTGTGTAGATTTGGTCAATCCCGGAGGTGTTGCATCCCTCTGTAATATCACTATGTTTTGTTGAATTTCCTGATTAATTCTAAAAGTTTCGAGTATTGTGTAATCGAGTTTAATCTCTTTTCGCGTGTATTATCAACTCTGGAGTTTAAAGGTATATGCATTCCTTGATCGTGCTTGAAGGACACATTCATCCTTAGCTGTTGATCTTAATTTCAATGACTTATGATCAGTCAACAGCGAGGGTTAGCTTTGTACTAACTCGTGGTTTATTATATGTCCCGCAAGTCAGAGGATTCAGTGGCCATTGTTATTTGACAAATATCGGGCTAAAGAAATAGGCGGACGTTAACTCATGAATCGGAACTGACACTAATTATATTATAGTCTATAAACTCCATTGAATCCATCCTAAGGAATTAAGCATGTGGGAAAATCTGGACCCAAACTTCTATAGGCTAAGTTCTTATAAACCTCATTGGGTTCGTGATGCTAGTTAAAGTTTGCGCAGATTGTCGAGCGACAACATGGTGACTGTTGGATCACTAAGGTTGCTGATCATTCAATTAGTCTCACATTGCTTTAGACATAAGTAAACCTTACCTAATAATCTTGTGATTTCCATTTTGCGATGTTTTAATAGATTTATAAGACTCATCTTGTTGGGTAAATTTTAAGCAGTTCTACTAGGTTAGTGAAATAGATAATTTTAGAGATAGATGAGTGATACTCCACAAGAAACCAAAGAAGGGGTCTAGCCTGAATTAGAAGAGATTGTATCGGGTTTTGAACGCTTGTCAATAATGCTTGCACCCTGGCCACCAATGCTAAAACTATTAGTTAAACATAGTATAGGAAAAATTAAGGGTTTTACCATATTCAATGAGTACCATCTACTACAGCAAAAATATTGAGATTTCTCTTTAAGAGCTAAGCTTTGATCATTTGAATTTGAATTTCTAATGCTTTTAATTTTCCCTAAGAAATTCATAGCCAAGTCTTTGGAAATTTGACCGTGGTAACCCTACAGCTTCTGTCAGGAATGAAGGCAACCCATGTTGGAAAATGCTTGGGTGAAGGCAAGGTCCTCCTCTAGTAGTTTCATATCCATTGGTTCATATCCCACATCTAGGCATCCTTTATACTCTTTTTTATGTGCTACCATAGCTTCAACATGTTGAGAGCTACTTCTCACCTATAAATAACTGTAAAGACAACTAGACCAACTATGAAAACAATGGACTCTTTCTTAAAGACAGCAAGACCAACTCATGGACAACAAAACTAATCTAAAGTGAAAAGAAAACAAGGTAGGAATGAAGCTATATAGTGTGAATGTTTAGGGGATAAAAGAAAACAACGTCTATTCATGACCCACCATGACTATGACCCACCATGTTTTAAAAAAAAAGTATTGTTACCATAGCATCACAATTTCGTAGCAGGACAAGTGTTTGAAGAGATGGATCCACTACGGAAGTGTGAGGAACTTTCATAGAAAACTCTCGGTTACCCTAATGGGAGTTGCTACGAATTTCTGCAAAAATGTCAAAATGCCAATCATGAACAAATAAGCCTGGCACACATGGAAGTTTGGATTTTAACCTTTATGACTGACCCTACATAATGAAAAGATGACCAAATGACACTTTGTACATGAACTTTTATTTTGAGAAAATTTAAAACACTAGAAAATTTGACCAATTGACTCAAAAACTATTTCTAAGTGTTATCATGGATAACAATGGGTAAGGAAAGGAAGGGGAAAGGGAAGGCATCCCAAACCAAATCAGATTGTTGCCATGGAGACAAGAATAAAAACATGTTGAAAGTTAAGTGGTTTAATTGTCATGAGATGGGACATTTTTCTACAAACTGTCCACTCAAGAAGTCCAAGAAGAAGTCCTTAGGAGGAGAGGTGGGTGAGGCTTTGGCCTCTCAATTTGAATTGGAATTTACTCTCATTGTATGCATGGTGTCATCAATTATGGGTAGTGTATGGTACATTGATAGTGGAGCTTCATTCCACATGTCTGGTGTTAAGGAGTTGTTTAGTGACCTAGAGGAGAAGGATCTCCAGATGCATATCGAGATGGGTGATGACAGGAGGTTTAGTGCTACTGGATTGGGCATGATTACTTTTTAGAGTGAGCAGGGTGCTCCTCTCACCTTGAGAGATGTTATGTATTTTCCCAGGCTGAAGAAGAGCTTAGTATTGGTCGCCATGTTAGAGGATAAAGGCTATGATGTGGTCTTTAGCAAAGGAAAGGTGTTCCTTCGACACATAGCCACGAGCTATAAAAAAGATAGGGATTCGGGTTAAGAGTCTCTATAAGTTGGAGGTAGAGGATTGTGCTTCTTTGAGCACGAAATATTTTGAGATCGATACCGATGTTAGTGAATACACCATGGGATTAGTATTGATGCAGTAGAGGAAAAATGTATGTTACCATTCAGAGACATTCTACCAAGATGTTGTGAACTAACCCACATATGACAAGGAGTTGTATACCATGGTTCAAAGCGCGAAGAAGTGAAAGAAATATTTCATTGGCAAGGAGACCATCATTCACACAGATCACCAGCCCTTGTAGTACCTCTAGTCACAGACCAAAATTCAACAAGCACGTCATTTAAAATGGACAGGATTCCTCCAGTAGTTTCACTTGGTAATAAAATACAAGAATGGCACCAACAATAAAGTGGAAAATATGCTTTCTCACCCTCCTATTTCTACATCTATAGTTTTGCAAAATGATTCTTTATCTTTTGAAAGCTATGCTAAACAATATGTTGATGATGATGTTTTTATGGATATTTATGCAAATTTGACTCATGGATCGCAAGTGGATAGTTACCATTTGCAAGGAAAATTCTTGTACCACCTTTGCAAAATTTGTATCCCCTCCAATGAGAGAATACATGTAATTAGAGAGGCACATACCTCTCTTGTGTTAGGTCATTTTGGTGTGGGGAAAACTTTGTGTCATTTGCAAAGGTTTTGTTATTGGCCTCACATGAAAAATATTGTGACTCGATATGTAAATGGATTTGTGTTGTGTTAAGTTAGTAAGTCCACTAATAGAAAATTGGGGCTTTACTCACCAATCCTTGTTCCTATTCATCCATGGGAAAGTGTGTCAATGGATTTTGTAGGGGGTTTGCCTTTGTCTAGGAGAGGTCATGACTATTTGTATGAAGTTGTGGATTGATTTAGAAAAATGTGTGTCTTAATGCCTTGTAAAAAAACAGGTCACTATAGGGAAGACTGCTTATCTCTTCTTCCAATTTGTATAGGTCCACCTTGGGCTGCTCACATCCATTGTGTTTGATCGAGACTCTCACTTTCTTGGAGATTTTTCAACGAGTTTGTGGAGAATGATGGAGACCAAGTTAAGGAGGAGCATGGAATTTCATCCGCATACCGACATAAAAATAGAGGTTGTCAACCACAGAGTGATGCACATACTCTGAGGCTATTATGGCAAGTATCCCAAGTTGTGGGATGAGTAACTTCACTATGTACAACATGCATACACTGGGTTGTGCATTCATCCACTCAAAGCTCACCATTCAGGACATGCTTTGGCTATTTTCCAAGGGATCCCTTAGACATGGTCTTTGGGAAAGATGAAGACTCCAGTGGGAAATATGATAGGGGCAAAGCGTGGAAGTTCATTCAATGAATTCAGATGATTCACTAGGTAGTGCATGAGTGATTGGAGAAAAGTCAAGCTCAATACAAAGCTCGACATGCCAAGCACTGATTCGATCACCAATTCCAAGTTGGAGACAAATTGTGGCTCCACATCAGCAAAGACAAAATGAAAGGGGAAGAAAATAAGTTGAGACCAATCCAATATGGCTCATTCACCATACTAGAGAAGATTGGAAACAATGCTTTTCATCTCGATTTTCTAGCATACATGCATATGTAATCAGTGGTGAACGTTGAAAACTTGAAGCTTTATGAGCCTCCTTTGATCATGGACACCGAAGAGGTTGGACAAGTTCCTATAGTGGACGACTTTTCACTAGAATACTTGGACAAGCTATCGAAGGGCATCATTCTTGACAGAAAGACTAGGACTTCATGATGGGGAGATGTGGACTACCTTCATATTGGTTTCAAAGGAATGAATCCAAGTAAGGCCCGATGGATTGAAAAGGAGAAAGTGAGGGAGTGATTCCCTCACTTTCCAATTGATTGATAAAGATTTTAGAAGCCCAAAAAATCATTAATGGGGAGGAATGATCCAGGTGGCTCTAGAAATAGAGGTGGCCTTGAAAAATCTCAAAACTCAAAGTCATTAGATGGAAGTGAAACTAGGACTATATCGTAGTTCTCATCGCCCTAATTCCAATGGTGTGAATGAAACTCAAATCTGAGTTCATATGCTCAAGACATAGTAGGTCAAAGATTTGGTAAACTAGGCCAAGTTGTAGTCACTAATAAGGCGACAATTTGGTGAAGGGACAACGCATGGAAAATGGCAGCCGGAAAGGGTGAATTTGTCACCTCTTTAATTTTCTAATGACCCCTAAAAATCTTATATTTTTTTCATAAGGTTGGTATTAAAAAAAATATAAGGGGGCAGGCCACTAACCCCGCAACCCCTCCACAAATATCTTATATTAAAAGTGAAAAAAAACCGAATGGTTGGCGGGTGGTCAAACCCCTCCAACCAACATGGACTAATCGTAAGTCAAGTATGTCATTGGCACGGTCTATCCGCAACAACCAACGAATATATATATACCAACCATGAGGCCAGTGAGATTCGTACGTGCCCGACCCGGTGGGCCGACCCACCAAAAATGGTGGCCCCATATCCATTCATAACGACGGAACCAACAAAGTCCTCATTGCACACCAAATGTAACATGAAGGAACCAAAATGGGAGTCTCACGGTTTGGAACCCATGACCTCCCAACAAACAATGCCTTATTTTTACACTACCAACCAACAAGCCATTAAGCCTTTGTTGGAAGGTCCACCACCCACTTATCATTTAAACCCTTCACATTTTCCATTTGACCCATCAGCGGAGGAGCGAAGTGGGGTCTAGAGTGGAGCCTTGAAGAGAGGTATCTTTTAATGGTGAGAAGATTCCTTTGTGGTCTAGAAGTTCCAGTGTTAGAATATGGTTGATTTTATAGTTGTTTGACTCGATTTTTTGCCATGAATCCAATAGTGATGTTTGTTTCTGCATCCGAGCTTTTCATTTTTCGTCCATAATAGAAATTGGAGGTATAAAATTAATTTATGTAAAGTTGATTTTAATTCATTTTTGCTTCCATTTAATGAAAGAATGCTTCCCCACTTTGAGTAGGGCCCAAAGACATAGCCCACATTAGGCGAACTCAGTAATCAAATCATTTGTGTGACTTTGATCTCATGGTTGCTCTATGATTTCTGCTTCTTCTTATGTGTTTAAGTTACTTGGTTACATGCTCTTTTATATGCAATTCTGTATGTTTCACTCTTTGTAAGCTGATTGTTGTTGAGGCTATGAGTCATGAGAATTATTTCACTCTCATTTCAACTGTAGGGTTGGCTAAATAATTGTTTATTAAAAAATATATAAGTTAGTGTTCCTATTAAACACACTATGAATTCTCTTCCCATATTACATATGTTATAACTAATAAACAATTTTCTTATGCCTACTAACACGTTCATTTCAATTTCCACATTTTTCCAATTAACATATGTTTAGACACAAGAAATATGGATGCTGGATGTTATTCTAACACCTCCCAAAAACTAATGATCAACTCACTTGATAAAGGGACACAAATTTTCCCTTATGAGACCTCAATCCTATTTTCCTCCAACATTTATTCATTTAAGTATGAAAACCCCCACCTTTTCAACTGACACTTGCTAAATCACGATAAACAATTAGTAAACTGCATGGTATGTGGATGTTGGAGAATATTTCCAACACCCTCTCTACAACTAAGCATACACCAAGTTAAAAAATGGGCACACCTCTACCCTTATGAAACCTCAAATGCATACATCCTCTAACACCCAACTTGGAGGCATGTCATTGAAGCTATATTTCCCATAATCATATTTTAATGGTGTTTGATAATCCTAATGCATATAACAACTATTAAAATAGCGTGACAACTTCATCATTGACCTTATCACTAGTGTTATCAATTAAGTGTGCATCTTCATTGCTATTTTTTCTAATAATGTATTTGGTACCTCTATTACTAAAAATCAGAATGTCATCCAGATACACAATAACAAAATCATTAAGAAAAGGTCAGAGTACATCATTCATTAATTTCATGAAAGTAGTAGGGGCATTCGTCAAGCCAAAAGGCATAACTAGCCATTCATATGATCGCTGCTTTGTTTTGAAAGCAGTCTTCCATGCATCTTGCTCTGCAACTCTGACCTGATGGTATCCATTGTGCAAATCTACCTTGGTGAAATAAAAAACTTCCTTCAATTGATCTAAAAGATCATCTATGCGAGGAAGGGGATAACGATTTTTGATTGTTATCTTATTCAATGCTCGGTAATCAATGCACATTCTCCACGAGCCATCTTCCTTTCTCACCAAAACGATTGGTGACCCACATCGTGATGTGCTAGGCCTGATGAACCCTTTCTCGAGCAACTCCTGCACCTGCTTCTTGATTTCAGCATTCTCTAAAGTGGAGAACCTGTACATCCCAACGTTAGGCAAAGGAACATCTTGCTGCAAAATAATATCATGTACTATTCCCTTTTTGGGTGGCATACCTTTAGGTTCTTGAAATAAGACATCATGCTCTGAAACAATATTTTCTATATCAGTCTGCTGATCAGCATTACAGCCTTCAAATATTTTGGTCTTATCAGGTGTCTTTTCCTTTAAAACCATCAGTAAGAACTGTTTACATGAATTTATCATTCTTTTCATCTGTCCTGAGTTTATGGGAGTGTAATTATTCTTGAGCTTGTGAGCTCTTACAAAGTATTCAATCCCATCTTTGACAAGTAGATACTTGTTCTCAGCTCTATAGAAAATAGCTTTTCTATCATACAAGTAAGGACTTCCTAAAACAATTCCACATATATCCAAAGGAATTACATCTAACTCAACCTCATCTACAAATGCTGATCCAAAAGAAAACTTGACTTCGCACTGTCTAGTCACTTGTAGTTGTGCTTTATCATTCAACCATCCTAATGGGTATGGTTTCTTATGAGGTGTAGTTATTAATCCCAATTTCTTTACAATTGCTTCAGAAATTAGATTTACTTGTGAGCCACTATCAAACAAAGTATCAATCTTTTGATTTTTGGAAATGACTCGAATATGGAAAGTCTAATGTCTTTTTCTCTCATGTTCTTCATCAATGACAGATTGAGCAGAATTACTAGTGGATGCTTCAGAATTCTTACCTTTTATACTTGTGGCTGCAATGATCGTTTCATCTCTCAAGTCTGACCCCAAATCTTTCTGAATAGCTGCAACAATCTTCTTCTTCTTGCCCTCAGACTTCTTAGGTCTCAGCTCTGGATGCAGAATCCAACAATGCTCGTCATTATGCCCCTCCTTTTTATAGTGAGTGCATGAAGTTTTTCCTTTTAGTGCAGTATTAGCCTTCCTTGCTTTCCACTTCTGCTTTCTTTTCTCCTTTCTCTTGCTTACAGTGGGTTGGGATGGTCCCCCAACTTTTGGATTTCCATTCTTTCCTCTAGCTTCTAGATGAGTAGGTTATACAGATACCTAATCTATACTAGTGGGATTAAACATGAGGATGGTATGCCTCATGTAGCTATGTATACCACCAATGTACTTCAAAAGAGTTTCTGGTGAGTCTAATGAGATGCCCAACATCAATGCTCCCTTTCTGAATTCTTGACTATACCATTGCACACTTTGCCCTTTCAACTGCCGAAGAGTTTTCTAACTCATCATGGCTTGTTGCATGTAGGCCAATGGATAGAACTACTTTCTGATGGCAGAGACAAAGTCACTCCAGACAGAGATGGTCTTACAATGCTTCTTCACATCAGCTTGGGTTCTGCCTTCCCACCAAACCAAGGTAGTGCCTCCTAGGCGTAGGCTTGCCAGCTAAATCTTACTCCTATCTGAGTCTATGTTTTGTACCCTACAATACGCATCAATTTGTCTAATCCAATTGTCCAACTTTTCAACATTTAGCTCTCCATCATATATAGGCAAATCAAATTTGACATCCAATTTAATCAAAGATGCCTTCTTATTATGCACAGGGCTACTAGGAGGTGTAGGAAAGCTTTCTTCTTTTCCATTTCCTTTAGAGTGGTCATGAGAATGAGATTCATCTTCTTCTTTATCTTATTTAGAGCCTGATGAGTCTTCATCCTTATGCTTTCTAAAGTGCCTATACATTTATTCTACCATAGACTTCATAGCTAGGAAACATTATACGAACTGGGGGTCTGGCCCTGTAGAACCTTCTTCTGACATTGTCTTCCGAGAATAGACTCTCCCAATTTCAGGATTAGTTTCCACCAACTCTCCTTCTCCTAATTTGAGCTTTGATCTAATGATCATTCACAGCTAAACCAACACAAGCTTGTCTAACCTTACATCCTAGAGCTCTGATACCACTTGATCTGATAATCACCCTATCAGTGACCTCAGTTGGAAATTTAATAAACAAAGGTATTATAGACTCATGTGCTGGTGTGTGTTCTCTGTTATTGAAACAACAAATCAATCATATTGCCAATACACTGACAATTTGAATGGAAAGATAGCAGAGAAGTATAGTAAGCAATACTAGACACAAACAATTTTTTAATAAGGAGTTCACCCTAGTCTCCAGGGCTACGTCTCCGGTCCAGCTTCAGTGGTGGCCTTATTTTATTGTGTCTTTAAGCAGAGAATTACAAATGCAGGGACTCAATATGAGTTCTCCTGAAGCAGATTTTTCTTGGCATGGTGGTTCTTGGCCCCAAGCCACTTGGAGTACACAGACTCTTATTTCTTCCTACCTGCTCTGTGACTCTCGGTCTACAGTGGAAAGAGCCAACTATGATGCTCAATCCGAACAGATTCCTCTACGGGAAGCCTTGATTATTCAAGCTCTTTGGTACTCGATGTTGCCTGCAGTCATCTCGGTCCTCTGTCTCCTCTGCTTGGCTTTACTGCTCTCTGTGCTAAGTCCTCCTCTCAGGGTTCACTATTCACTGTCTCTCTTGGTTTCTTGGACTCTTCAATCTGAATCTCTCTTCTGATCTGCCATTCACTATCCCTCTTCATGGCTTTAACCATTCGACCTCCGTGTTTGTTCGTTTCCTCTCCTTCCTGCGTCGATTCGCCTGTCACCTGTGTTCTTGGAATTCCCTATTCAGCGTCAGCATAATGCTTAGGAAGTAGCCACGTGTGTCCATCAGAATTGCGCCAGCCCGCTTGCCGATTCATTGTTTTCTCCATCGTGACAGTTAAGGGATTCCAAATCCTCTTAAATCACGGCTTAATCTCCTGTCAATTCGGCTTTTTCTATTGGGCACAATCTCAGTCATCCGATCTGGGCTCCTCCAGATCCAACGTCATTCGCACGTCGAGCGCAGTTAACTTGCTCGACCAATAACGTGCGATCGCGGCGGTTTTTCTCTCTCCTCTACTGCCACGCGTCGATCGTTGATTATGATCGCTCCTCTTTCTCCAAAAGAACTTACCGTTCAAGGGCGTCCTAATCAAACTACCAGTTTCCAGGCCGTGGGTCCCACCGTCATACGTTGGCGCTTTTTACCTTTTTCCGCTCACGGTCCCTTGGCTCCCAACGTGACCAAGCGCTTAAGCCCTACCATTTCGGCCCTGTTTGCCCAGCGATGCACGTTAGCACTAATATCTAACACACATCGAAAACCAGCTCCTTTTCCTGACCCAAGGCTCCCAGGGGCTATTTTGACCTCCTGCGTAGTCTCCATCGGCGTCGGTCAGCGTGCTTTGACTGAGGTCCTCATCGTTCCACGTCGGTTGCCATGGCCACTGGTTCATGGTGTTTTTGACTATGTTTTGGATTCTTCAAGGATTTGTTCGACCTTTTTTAGTCACAGTTTTATGACAGTCGTTTATGGATCCGATTGCAGCAGCTGAGGCAACAAAAGAAATTGTGTGGATTAGGAAAATTCTTGAAGATTTGCAGGTAAAACAAGTACAATCAACTCCACTCATGATTGACAACACCTCTGCAATAAAGTTGGTTAAGAACCCAAAGTTCCATGATCAAACGAAGCACATCAATACTAAATATCATCTGATTCGACATCATGTTGAGGCCAAAACAATCCATCTCCATCATTGTTCCACTAATGAGAAAATTGCAGACATCTTCACCAGAGAGCTTGGAAGAGAAAATCTTGAACGATTCAGAATGATGGTTGGAATCACCAACATCCCTTCAAATTAAGGGGGGGAATGTTGACACCTAATCATCAGGATTGGGTGAATGTAATTGATGTAAATAAATAATAAGAAATATGAATAGTCATTGGGAGATGAAGTGAACAATCTCTCCCTCATGTATATAATAAAGACCAACATGAAGGAATGGAATATGAATTAATTTGTGGAGTTACTACCTGGCCTGACACTACCAATACTTGGGAGGTTCTAACCACTTTAGATGGTCTCGTTACCATTGATGACTCAACCTTGGATGAGGAACCAAGATAATTTAAACCGACACATGCACCCCAATCCATTCTGGAACTTGTTTACTCCAATCTTCATTACCACTGGTGATTCAAGCTTGGAATTTAAACCAACACTTGGCTTCATTTTTTGTGAGTTTAAGTGCAATGGAAATACCTGGAGATGAAGGAAATGATGCAATTAAGGAATTTTGGTAACTATACCACCTAACATTAAGAGAACAACATTGGGTTGGTGTTCATCTTAGCCTTTCTTCTTTTGGGTACTTTGTTGCACGAACTTCCCGTAATGAATTGTGGCGCTTTGTACCTTTGGATGCAGTGCTGTGATTTAACATTGAATTAAATGATGTTGAACAATTTATGTATGAGTTGAAGTACTTTGTAGTGAAGGAAAGAGCCTTGAACACCCTTTTTATCAATAAGGAGGAGAAGAATATCCTCAGAAGAAAAGACTTGTTACAAATGAAACCAACAATTTAGTGTAGCGCCCCAGCGCACAGGGGAAGAGTATGCAACCAGCCTAACCACTATGAATTTTGCATGCGATGGAGCTGATTGGTATGGAGTCCAATGAATATGAAGAGTATTCAAGCAAGCTTAAAGGAATGTATATTTAGTAATTCAGAGTATTGTGATGGCGTTGTACCTATCTGTATGAGCGCGGTAGTGTGTACGCCTAAAATTGATAGCACACCCTACACTAGAGATGCGACCTTTTGCTTTCGTAATACAAGCTTTAATATGATAACAAATGGAATCAGTGAGATTGAAATCTAACAATTCCAGAGCAAGAGAACAAGTTGAATCTCAAACTATGGAAACATTAAAGAGGAGAAGTTGGCCAATGGTTCAAGTGATCAAGTTTGATAGGAAGATTAAAACATCCTTTGCAAAATTGTATTTCCAATATTATGGGTAACTTCTTTATCCACAGAACATGTTGTAGGACTATGTGCAGCGAGGGTCATATTATGTTATTAGGGTTATTAGGGGAATTATGATGAATGATGAGGTTAAAAATATAGATTTTAAAATAAAACAATGTATTGAATATCTTAAAATTAGTTAAGACAAATTGATACTTTTGATTTTTGAGATTGGGGTTGTTAGTCTCCTTATAATATTTTAGTTTTTCTTCTTCTTTATCACTCCAAAATTTCTCCTTAAATTTGGATATAATAATATTTTTAATATTATCATTATTTTACAAAAATATTTCCTCCCTTACTCTCAAATGATCTAGCCAAGACTTGTGATCCAATGCCATCCTTTCTTGAGCTAAAAGTGGGGGTTTAGGTTAGAGTAAGGAGTAATTTTAGGAAATTTCATTGCTTCCATGTTGATCCAAGAGGATCTTGTCAGTCCAGTGTACTCAGAGAGTTCAGGTGATCTTCAGCTTCATCAGCTTCGCCAGTGTTCTTCAGTGTCCATTGTTGGTTACTTCGTTTTGGTAGATGTGGTCCAAATTGTCAATATGGTGTTTTGTCACAAAATGACAATTGGTTGTAATGGGTTAATTTAATAAGGTTAACACCTATGTGCTAAACCCTAGCATATAAGGCCTAAACTTAATGTAATGAACCTAACACTAAAACCTATGCTAAAGTCGTAAGCACTAAAGCTATGGTGTCAAAACCCTAATGCTAAACCTATACACATAAAACATTGTAAAACCCACTTCGGAATATGCATTAAAATTTAATACAACAAATAGTTCTAACCGCGGCCTCTAAACCATAGCGGAACTGGTAGAATGTGAACGTAGTGTGAAGGGTAATCATATCAATGAGTGCCACAGTATCTTAACCGCAATCTTAACCACAACAGAGATTTTGCATGTGACAGCAGCTTAACTGCAATTCGTAAGCCACAGACTTGAAGTCCTAACCAAAGTGGAACTGCCAAGATGAAGACAGTTGTCACATGGTCGGATAGGCTGCACCGTTAGCTAGAATAGTCTAAGAGTGACCGCGGAGGTGGCAGCCTACGATTAGACCACGATAGTCACATGCTGGTCGTCCATTTCTCCACATCGTTAGTTAACTGCCAATGGGTTTAGGGTTATCCTAAGTCTTATTTTGGGTTTTGTAACGTTGTTTGAGTTATTTTTAATGTAACCACTTGCCTAAGGTGTCCTCCTATGACAAGACCGAGTATATTCAACCTTTAATGCAACCCATTCATGCGAAGATTATCTTGAGAGGCCTCGAATGCACCTACAACATTATAAATACATCATTTTTCTCATGTAAAAGCATTAGAGTGATTTTGAGTCTTGTAAGAAGATGCTAAGCCAGAGATACAGTTATTGATTTCAGTATATCTTGGTCGTCCGGAGGCAGAATTGGGAATTGAGATAGGCATTGGAAAGCTAGGAGAGAGAGATTTCTGTCGATAGAGATCAAAAGTGCCTGCATGCACATTTAGTCTAGTGTTCTTGCTGTGTAAAAGACCTCCTTTGATCAATCTGAATAAAGCGGATGCCCATCTTGAAAGGAGACCCAAAGATGTAGTCCATCAAGGACGAACTCCGTAATCAATTTTTGTTGTCTTCTATCACTGTTCTTACTGCAAATTCATGCTTGATTATGTTTCTTAAGTTATTGATTAAGTCTAAAATCAACTAATTTTCTTTAGTCTTCCACATTCATCACTTAAGATTAACGATCAATTCAATGTTGGAAATTAATCCATTCTACTTCAATTTTAGTTTATGATATATTTCATATCATATAATTTGGTATCAGAGCAAGTTACGTATTGTAGACTTTTTTCGAGTGAATGTTAACCAGGTCTAAGTCGCGACGTGGAGAAGGAACACTTTAGGAGTTTGATCCATAGATCGGAAAGTGAAAATTCGCTCAGAAATCAACCATGACAGTATCTGATACAGGTGAAACTCTTGAAGAGAAGATGAGTGAGGAATAGTTTTAGAAAGTGTTTTCGAGCATGCAACAAATGTTGGGAGAACTCTACGAAGATAATAAGGTGAGAGATGCAACTTATTCTTCAAAGACATCGAAGAAAGACAAGGGTAAAGCAAGGCTTATAAACCTCCTCCTCTATCATCTCCATCATCATCATCATCTTCTTCTTCTTCTTCCAGTTTAGATTCTGAAACAGAAAAGAAACCTAAGAAATCATCTCTTTTTAAACTTGATGTAAAATTTGAGCTACCTATTTATAATGGTGAAATAAATCCTGAAAACTTAGATAATTGGATTAAACAGTTAGAAGTGTATTGTCATATTCATAATATTTATGATGATAAAAAGAAAATTTAGTTAGCTATACTTAGAATGGGGGGAAAGCTTTAATCTGGTGAGAAAGTAAAACTCAAATAGATGTAAAGAGGAAATGTAAAGAGGAAAGGTAAATTCATCCTTCATGGTATAAGTTTTTGAAAGCTCTCACAAAACAATTCTATCCTTTGGGACATGTGCAGAAAGCTATTATCGATTGACAACATTTGTGGCAAGGTAAAGGGCAGAATGTTTAGGAGTTTACTGAGGAGTTTAGGAAGAACGATTTGGTGCTTGGTATTCCATTAGATACACATGAAAATTTATTAAAGTACATTGGTAGTTTACATTCATATTTACAACATATATTATCGATGTTTAATACTAACGACTTTGATGAAGTGTGCATTCAAGCAATACATATTGAATGAGGGGGAAAACTGTTCAAGTTTTCATAGAAACCATTGAGACAGTTGGAAATCAAGGATTCCAAAGGAAGTAAGAGGAAGGGAAATTTGAAGGGAAAGAGATCAACAACAATTGAGAAGGAAAGTGAAAGACCTAGTTGTACTCAATGCTAGAGGATCAGACATGATGAGTCCAAATGTTGGAAACTTCACCCAGAACTTAGACCATAGAAGTTCTAGAAGAAGAAAGGTGAAAAGACTTCTAATGCAACAATCTAACAAGATTTGGGTTCTCACTTAGGTGATGAAGGTCAAATAACCACATTGGTTTCAACAAGTAAAACTTATGACATTGGTTCAAGTTCTAGTACTTCTGCACCTTCTTCAAACATAAATCATCTAAATGAGGATAAAAGGGTTGAAATATTTCACATAAGGATAACTTCTAAGCACAAGAAAATAGATACATTATTTGACAATGGATCACAAGCAAATTTAATATCTGTAGATTTAGTTAAGAAATTGGATTTGGAGACACATAATCATCCCATACCATACCCATTAGGTTGGCTAAATAAAGAGACTCAGATTAATGTCACAAATCAGTGTCAGTTAAAATTTTCCATAACAACTAATTACATTGATGAAGTGCATTTAGATGTGATTCCAACAGACATATGTGGAGTAGTGCTAGGAAGTCCTTATCTCTATGATCATGATGCAGTGTTTCATAGGAAAGAGCATAAATATCACCTTAAGAAAGATGGGATTGAATATATTGCCAGAGCACATAAACTCAAATCACACTTGGAATTAGTTTCAGTTAATTAGATGAAGCGACTAATAAGTTCAAGTAAGAAATATGTACTCATGGTTGTAAAAGAACAACATAAGGATCGACATGATGCTTTTTCAGGATGTGAGTAAAGAACAAAAACATCTTCCTCCTAAGCGAGAAATACAACTTGAAATACAATTGATGTCTACTGCCCCTCTTCCTAATATCGGAATATATCACATGTCAGTTATAGAGAATGAAGAAATAAAGAAACAAATCTAAGAATTGATTGAAAAAGGTTTTATTTGACCCAGTTCATCTCCATGTGGCTCACCCTTAATTTTAGTTCCTAAGAAAGATAGGACATATAGAATGTCTGTTGACTTTAGGGCCTTAAACAAAATCACAATAAAAAATTGGTATCCTCTTCCGAAGATAGATAATTTACTTGATCAACTGAAAAATGTTGTTTATTTCACTAAGTTAGATTTAAGAAGTGGGTATCATCAAATTCACATAGCAGAAAATGACATCTGGAAAACTGCATTCAAAAATAGGCAGGGACTATTTGAATCGTTAGTAATGCCTTTTGGTTTGTCTAATGCATCAACAACTTTCATTCAGGTTATGAATGATGTATTCCACCCATACATTGATAAATTTGTCATAATCTACTTAGATGATACTTTGATTTTCAGTTCCAATATGGAAGAGCATGTTAGGCATGTTAAAAAGGATTTTGAAGTGTTGCACAGGGAAAAATTGTACCTTAAACTTTCCAAATGTGAGTTTGGGAAAACTTCACTGAATTATCTTGGTTACATAGTTGGAGGTGGAAGTTTGAAAATATATCCAGCTAAAATCAATGTAATTGTTAAGTGGCCAAGACCACGGCATGTGACTGAAGTTAGAAGTTTTATAGGTGAAATTCAACATTGGAGGAAATTTATTGCTCAGTTTTATTTGATTTCATCATTGTTACATGCATTAACAAGCTCTAAAGTTCCCTTTCATTGGGGAGGAAAACAACAAAAAGCTTTTGATACACTTAAGCAGAAAATTGTCACGTCACTAATCTTAGCTTTACCAGATCTTCAATAGAAATTTGAAATTGAAACAAATGCTAGTGGTTATGCAATGGGTAAAATCTTACTTCAAAAAGGGAAACCAATTTGTCTTCATTCTGAAACTTTTTCTAAGGAAGTAATGAATTACCCGACATATGATAAAGAACTGTTTGCTTTAGTTGAAAGTGCTAAGAAGTGGAAACATTATTTAATGGGTAAGGAAACAATGATTCACACAGATCATCAGCCACTTCAATACCTTCAGTCTCAAACTAAGTTACAACAATCTCGTCATTACATATGGATGGGATTTCTTCAACAATTTCACATAGTAATTAAGTACAAGAAAGGTGTCACAAAAAAAGTAGCTAATATGTTGTCTATACCATCTTTGAATGCTTCGGTAGTGCTACAAAATAATTCCTTAAAACATGAAAGTTATATACAATAATATAGTACATATGTTGATTTCAAAGATATTTATGAACCACTAACTCATGGTGCTCAGGTGGAAGAAGTCAATTATCATATTCATGACAAGTTGTTATATCATCTAGGTAAGTTGTGCATACCACAGAGCAAAAGAGTGCATTTCATTCGGGAAGCACATTCTTCTCGCATTTCAAGACATTTTTGAGTAAGCAAAACAATGGCACAAATTCAAAGGTATTGTTACTAACCTCGCATGTATGAAACAATTATTAAGTACATTAAAGGATGTGTGATGTGTTTGATTAGCAAGCCAAGCAATAGAAATATCGGTTTGTACATGCCACTTCCAGTTCCTTTACGACCATGGGACAACATTTCCATGGATTTTTTTGGGGGAATTCCTATGTCTAGGAGAGGGCATGATTACATGTATGTTATGGTTGACAGATTCAATAAGATGTGCATTCTTGTTCCATGCAAAAAGCAAGTGACTATTGAACAGACTACAAAGATGTTCTTCGAATAGGTATGGATTCATTTTGGGTTACCTACTTCCATTAATTATGATCGAGACACTCATTTTGTAGGAGAGTTTTGGTCCACTTTATGGGGACTCATGGACACAAAAATGAAGAAGAGCACAAATTTTCATCCACAGATCGACGGATAGACAAAAGTGGTGTACAGGACATTCATACATATTCTCCAAGGTTACTGCAGTAAACATCCTAAGTTGTGGGATGAATCTTTACCTTATGTGTAGCATGCTTACAATCAAGTCTTACATTCTTCCACTAATCGATTACCATTCGAAACATGTTTTGGGTATCTACCAAAGTCATCGATGGATTTCATGTTCGATGAAGAGGATAAAGTGGGTGAACTTGATGATGCAAACAAAGTAGTTAAGTTCATTCAACAGATATAGCAGATACATGAAGCAGTGCAGGATCAGTTAGAGAAGAGTGAGGCCAAGTATAAAATGTGCCATGACAAGCATTGAGGCGATCATCATTTTCAGGTCGACAATTAGATATGGTTGTATATCAGTAAAGACAAGTTGAAAGGTGAAGGTAAGAAACTAAAACCTATGAGGTATGGCCCTTCAAATATTGTGGAAAAGATTGGAAATAATGTATTTCGATTAAATTTACCTCCTTACATGCGTATTTAATCAGTTGTAAATGTGGAAAATATGAAGTTGTATGAACCTCCAATGGTCATGGATCTTGAGGAAGATACACAATTTCTTACTATTGATGATTTGGAACCTGAGTATATGAATGAGTTGCAGGAAGATATCATCTTGGACAGGAAGATTCAATCTTCAAGGTGTGGAGATGTTGAATATCTTCGAGTGGAATTGAAGGGCATGAATCCGAGCAAGGCAAGGTGGATGGAGATCAGAAGAGTGAGGGAACTGTACCCTCACCTAATATCTTCTTAAATCAAAAGTCTGTGGTCCAAAAGCTTTCAACTAGAGAGGATTGATCTAGGAGGATCTTGTCAATCCAATGTATTGATAAATTTCAGGTCATATTCATCTTCATCAGCTTCACCAGTGTTCTTCAGTGTCCGGTGTTGGTTACTTCGTCACGGTAGATGTGGTCCAAATTGTCGATATGGTTTTTGATCACAAAATGACAGTTGGTTGTAATGGGTTAATTTGGGTTAATTTAATTAGGTTAACACCTATGTGCTAAACCCTAACTTATAAGGCCTAAACCTAATGTAATGAACGTAGCACTGAAACCTATGCTAAAGTCCTAAGCATTAAAGTTATGGTGTGAAAACCCTAATGCTAAACCTATACACAGAAACCATTGTAAAACCCACTTCAGACTATGCATTAAAATTTAATACAACAAACAGTCCTAACTACGGGCTCTAAACTGCAGCGGAATCGATAGAATGTGAAAGCAGCACAAAGGGTAACTATAGCAATGAGTGTGATAGCAGCGTAACCGCAGTCTTAACCACGACGAAGATTCTGCATGTGACAATAACTTAACCGCAATTTGTAAGTTGTAGACTTGAAGCCCTAACCACAGCGGAATCACCGAGAGGAAGACAATTATCACATGGTTGGACAGGCCGCACCGTTAGTGAAAACCGCAGGAGGGGGATCGTGGAGGTGGCAGCCTACGGTTAGATCGCAGTAGTCACATGCTGGCCATCCACTTCTCTGCACCGTTAGTTAACTGCCAGTGGGTTCGGGGTTATCCTAAGTCTTATTTTTGGTTTTGTAATGTTGTTGAAGTTATTTTTAATGGAACCACTTGCCTAAGGTGTCCTCTTATGATACGACTGAGCACATTCAACCTTTAATGCAGCCCATTCATGCCAAGATTAGCCTGAGAGTCCTCGAATGCGCCTGCAGCATTATAAATACATCATTTTTTTTCATGTAAAAGGCATTAGAGTGATTTTGAGTCTTGTAAGCATATCCTAATCTAGAGAGGCAGTTATTGACTTCAATATATATTGGTCATCCGAAGATGGAATTGGGAACCGAGACAAGCGTTGGAAAGCTAGGAGAGAGAGATTTTTGTTGAAAGAGACCAGAAGTGCATGTGTGCACATTCAGTCTGGTGTTTTTCCTATGTAAAAGACCTCCTTCGATCAATCCTAATAAAGCAGACACTCATCTTGAAAGCGAATCCGGAGGCATAGTCCATCAAGGACGAACTCCATAATCAATGTTTGTTTTCTTTTATCTCTGTTCTTACTGCAAATTCATGCTTAATTATGTTACTTAAGTTATTGATTAAGTCTAAAATCAACTTCTTTCCTTCAGCCTTCCACATTCAGCACTTAAGGTTAACAATCAATTCATTGTTGGCAATTAATCCATTCTACTTCAGTTTTAGTTTATGATCGATTTCATATCACATGTTGTTTAGATTCTTCTTCTTATACATAAAATACCTAGTCATAGCCATGCTTTCAATGGGGGAAGGGCTTGCTTCAAGCAGGGGACAGGATACGGAGATTGTAAGTTATAATCTATTTTTTAATATTATCGTTATTTTACAAAATGATATTCTTATTTACCCCCAATAGTCTAGCCAAGATTGGTGATCCTTATTCCATCCTTGCTTGAACTAAAAGTGGGGGTTTAGGTTAGAGTTCAAGGCAATTTTATGAAATGTCTTTGCTCCCGTGCTGTTTAAATTCATACATAAGATACCTTTGTCATAGCCATGCTTTCAATGGGGGGGAGGCTTACTTTAATCATGAAGACAAGATAGCGAGTATTTCTTTTAATCTTGAGATTGTAAGCTATAAATTTCTTTTGGATCTAATATATCTTCCTCTACAACTCTTTAGAGATAATACACCCCAAACCTTACATTCATATAAAATAATAAATTAGCCCATGTTGTTTAAATTCATACATAAGATACCTTTGTCATAGCCATGCTTTCAATGGGGGGAAGGCTTACTTTAATCATGAAAACAAGATAGCAAGTATTTCTTTTAATCTTGAGATTGTAAGTTATAAATTTCTTTTAGATCTGATTTATCTTCCTCTACAACTTTTTAGAAATAATACACCCCTAACTTTACATTCATATAAAATAATAAAATAATAAATTAGTGACTATAGAATAAATTCGATCCACAATTATGACTCGTTAAACTCACATTGATCACATTAACTATATTATTATATTAATTTTAAACCTTGTTATCGACCATCCTTATACCCTACGATTTTAAAATTATTATACCATCCTTAAAATAAGAACGGATTAAAAATAAACTTCAAATGAATTTATACTATACCAAATTAGGAAGTCGATGTGGTCATTACCTAGCTTAAGTTTTGTGAAAGTATCGAACTTCCATCACATTGGTAACATTAAATATTTTGATAAACATAAAGTAAGAAATGCCAAAAGATGCCAAAGGGATTAAGTCGATGTGTCATTACCTAGCTTAGAGTTTTGTGAAGTGTTTAACTTCTAATCCATTGGTAGCATTAACTAATTCTTTTTTGATAATGATAAAATAAAGTAGGGAGGAAATGTTAAAAGATGTCAAAAGTTGTGGTGTTTTCTAATTTAATATGGAGGAGATGTTAATATTTTGACTAAATCAAAATTAATAAAAATAAAAATATAATTAATGTAAAATTTTAATAGATTAAAATAAAATAAAATAATAAAAATGAAAATAACAAAAAATCTTATAAAAAATGATAAAAAAAATGGTTCATAGTATTGACCCATAGTATTTATGTAAAATATAACTTATTTAAAGGGGGAAATTAACTCACGATTTAGTCAAAGATCAAATCTCTATATGTAAACCTCCATCAAATTTCTCTATATACAAACTTCTTTTAAATTACACCCTTTAAATTTGACCTCATTTAAAATTGCGATAAAAAAACAGTTACCATGCATAAACTTTTACATTCTAGGGAATGCCAAAATATTTTTTATTTTAGCATAAAATTTTTGATGAAAAAGTGAAAAGATGATCCATGCTGGGACATGTCAAAGGACAATGAAAATGTAAAGTAAAAGTGGGTGATTATTACCGTAAACAGACAGTTACACCATGCCTAACTTTTACAACTTTTCCCACCAACTCTTACCCCCATGGTTCAACTTTTACAACTCTTTCGACGAAGTTGCATTTGTAGTTGAACTTTTACAACTCTTTCCACCAAGTTTTTTTTTTAAAGGCGTTGTAGAATCTGTAGTTGAACTTTTACGCCTCTTTCCACATTCTTTATCTTTAGGTGGTATTGAAACAAATGGCACTATTGGTTCTGTAGATTGAAGTCGTCCAACGTCCATGAGATTGAGATTTCAGTAAAGGTTAGCTTCCATCCACAAACTCTAACTCTGCTGAAGGTACCTAATGATTACTGCCTTGCAGCTGTAGATCGATATGAACATCATCATTATCAAATTATGTGTTATTGCTCCTTTAACGTCCATAAAGGATCATGTGTTTCTCATGAACTCTACTTCTTCCCTGAACGTCGTCGTCCTTACATCGTCCAGTACGCTCCTAATTATTCTTTATTTTCATGATTGCAATCCACAATCACATCAAATGTGTATCAGTTTTAAACATCAGCAAATTAGATTTTAACTTTCATTTATGATTTTAACATATTTATAATGATTTAAGCTATAAAGTGGATAACGTTTGCCAAATTCACAATGATTGTACTAATTAGAACCATATTTGAAGTTATTATCTAACAAATTTTCATTCAAGGAGGAATTAGATATGAATTACATAAAAATACAAAATTGTTATAGATTAGAAGAATATAAATTTCATAAAAATATAAAATTGTGATTGATTTGAAGAAATTTATATCAAGTAAAGACGGAAAAAAGGTTAGAGCCATGGAGATGTTATTTAAAGGAAAATGAAAGCTTAAGAAATTATAAAAAGTCACTATAATGTAATAGAGATGTTATTCTTTGCTTTATTGATTGTTATTTGAGTATAACTCATTAAAAAATTATATAATATAGGATAGAATTTATTTAAAGATTACGTTAAGAGTGTTAAAAAGGAAATAAATATTTATATATTTTAGTGACAAAACTAAACCTACAATATTTAATAAAAAATTAGAGATTGAAAATAGTTTAAGTAGTTATGTTTTTCTGATTGAAAATCTTCTTTGCGCAAAGATTATTGCATTTGTTCTCCATCTTAGGTATTCAATGCTAGTGCCAATCGAATTCGTTGTGTGTTTATTGATGCTACATTTTCTTGTTTTATTGAAGCAACACTTTTTTGGCGAATGAATCCCCAAACGATTAATTCCAAAGCATCCAAATGTCTTTTTGCTATTGCAGTTTACCCATATGAATTTTAGTCTTGAGACTCAACCTTCAATCTTGTTTGTTGAGGTATCAAGAAAGGATTTGAATTGATATTTCTATGTGCTAATAACATCCTCATGCATCTATAGAGCAAGGCATGTTTCCCTTAATTCCTTGAAATCCATTTTCTTTATGTGTGAATGCCCAAGCTTTAAGTTACAAGACTATAGGGATCCATTTGCTTTATGTGTGAATGTAAAAGTTCTAAGTTATAAGACTATAGGGATCCATTTTCTTTATGTGTGAATGTCCAAGTTCTAAGTTACGAGACTATAAGGAAGATAACTCCAAGAAGAGGGTTAATACTAATTGCCTAAGTCAAACTTGTTCTTGCTTGTACTATTATTCAATTTGGATGCACAAAAAACTTCTAAAATGGAAGAATCAAAGAAAAATTCAATACACGGAGCCAACAAGAATAATACCTCTAAGATGGAAATGACAATGGAACTCACCACTTGTGGGGAGAAAGGGCTAAAGCAAAGTGCTAGAGCTCATCGAAACCAAACTTTGCACCCCTTCCTTGAAAGTGAAGAATGAAAATGAATCTATATTGGAGTGAGAATGCCATAATCCAAACTCGATTGTCTTGATATTTGATGTTGAGCATTCATTAAACATTGCGTGAGTTAATAGAAGTGTGTAATGGGAATGGTTTGGGAATGGTCCAGTCTTAGCCCTTATCATGGCTAAGTGGGAGAGGCTTGTCATGCTCTATGCCATGTGATTTAATAGAAGCATGTAACACAGATGGTCAAGTCTGGTCAACAATGGCTCTATCATTGATATGTAATGTTCCCCTGTTTCTCCTATTGACTTTTGAGTCCACAATCATGTTATGTTCTAAGAAGACATGGCACCAATTCACCACTTCAAATTCAAAGCAATACTACCTTATCTTTATCCTTTCCAAAATGGAAGAGCCACATGAGTCTCTTAGTTTAGTGTTTCTCAAAAATATGGTATCAATTCACCACTTCAAAGTCAAAGTAGCACCGCCTTATCCTTTTCAAAATGGAAGAGAGGCTTCAGTATCTTAGATTAGTGCCCTATAGCATGTGCTTGATGATTGCTATATAAGAGTAGAACAATGAGATCTTTTATTTGAATTTTATTACCCATATTGAATGCTTACTAAATAATATAAGGTTGATGGCACTAAAATTCCAGTGATAAATATGAATTCTTTTCCCCAAAATTAATAGCACTTTTCTCATTTATTTTCAAGGAAAAATTGATATAAATTTTAATAAAAATATTAAATTCAATTTAATTGGATAAAAATATTAATAATTCAAACTTATATCATAATTAAAGTTATAAAAAAAATAATGATTAAAATTATATAATAAAAAAATAATAATTAAAATTATATAGAAAAATAATTTCATCTTTTACATTAATACAATAAAAATAAAAATTTAATATAAAAAATTTAAATTTGAAAAATTGCACCATGATTTAAGTTTCATCAATAAATGAGAATGTCTTGTCTTTCATATTTTTACTTATTCTAAATCCCAAATCTCTCAAAATTATAACCTTTTATATAATCAAGTCTCAATCCAATTACAATTAGTATTGCATAAATTTCTAAATCCCAAATCTCTCAAAATTATAACCTTTTATATAATCAAATATTAATCCAATTACAATTAGTACTGCATAAATTTCGATAAATGAGAATGCCTTGTCTTTCATAACTTATTCTAAATCCCAAATCTCTCAAATTAATCAAATTTTCAAAATTATAACCTTTTATATAATCAAATCTCAATCCAATTACAATTAGTACAACATAAATTTCTAGGCGATAATTAAGAACATACGTTGTGGTGAGTAATGTTTGACAAGTTGGAATGTCTAGCCATATGATTATATGGTATTGGTTTTTCAAAATCAGAGATCGTTTTGCTTCAACCATCCACAACAACTCTTCTTCCTTCATCAAGATGAGAATAAAACGACTAGAAGGTTGGAAAACTAGGACGAATGACCAAAAGGTTGGAAATGAATATTTGGTGAAAAAAAAGAGCTGCTATGACATATAGCTGCTCTCAAATTGAGTCCACGTGTACATGGAGCTTCTTGTTGAGGATAATGGAGAATATTCTAGAATAGTGTGAGTTGGTTCATGTGACCTCATGATAGGGATTAGTTTCTATTTCCTGGGTTATTGTGCTAACTTCCCTAAAACCATGATTGCTATATAATGTGTGATGTACATGAACAATGTAGAACTTTTTGCATAGCCAGACTCTCCTGGTTTAGAGTCTCTTTCGTAGAGCTGACCAATGGGTTTTATTTCTTTTAATACAACATTGCCATTTTTATAAAGGTATTAGAGCATCAGGGCTGAGGAACTTGTATGCTGAGAGGAGGGTGCAACTAAACCAAAATTGTCACAAGTTTCAGGAGAATAAACGCGATGATTACTCAAACACACTTAACATCACCGTCTCTGATATTAGGTGTATAGTTGTGACGACGTCTCAGATTAGTGGTGTATATCTGCGGCGATCGTGTAAACAATAAAAAGGCTCTGTGGAGGCTGAGAGAAGGTTGCATCTTGGAGAAGGTTGCAGAGGCTGACAACAGAAGGTTGTCTAGAGGCTGTGAAGGAAGCCACCATGATCTGCGGGTGTGCTGTGAAATCAAACAACATTGAATATTAGTGATCTGTCTTTGTCACAGATCTGGGGTAAATCTAACATCTTCTTTTACCTATCGAATTTTTTTTTGTCTAAATTGCCAAATAATAATATGTTTGAAGCATGCTTGAATGAGCATTACAAGCTCGATGGTTCCAATTATGAAAATTGGAAATTCAAGATGTAGACTCTGTTAGAAGTGCAGAGTGCTTTGACGATTGTAAATGGGGATGAGTTGAAGCCAGCAGCTAGATTAGCATCAATCCCAGATTGGGAGAAACAAGAAGGTAGAGCAAAGACGCTGTTGAATATGTCAGTGAAAGGCTGCATCATACCACACATCGGAAAGTGTAAGACAACTAACAAGATCTGGGGAATTCTAAAGGACATGTATGAGATCAGGAATACAAATTGTCTTCTGTTTTTGAAGAGCAAGATCGTATCCCTAAATATGGAGGAGAATGAAACAGTTGCTACCTTCATAGCAAGGATAAAAGATCTGAAGAACAAATTGGTAGACATTGGTCATACAATTGATGATACAGATCTTGTAACAATTACCATGAATTGTGTGACCGATGACTACCAAATGTTCATCACTGGGATATATGCGAGAGAGAAAATCCCGAAGTTTGAAGAGCTGACAGGAATACTGAAGCAAGAAGAAGAAAGAAGATCGACTCTGAAGCCCCAGAGTGTCGATCTTGCATTGATGGCGAAGAAGAACTTCTTCAAAGGGAAAGGAAATCCATAACAACAAAATAGAGGACATTCACAGAAAAGACCGAATCAGACCTAAGGTATGCATCCGAATAGAAACAACTTCGAAATTAAATGTTTTTACTGTGGAAAACTTGGTCATATTGTCTGGGAGTGTAAGAAGAAGAAATATCATGAAGAACAGCATAAGCAAAAATGACATGCAGGTCATCTTGTGAATGAAAACCATGTGCAGAAATTCAGATTGTTTATGGTAGATTTTGATGAGAATGTTGATGCAGACATCTGGTATGTAGATTCAAGAGCATCAACGCACATGACAGGGAACAAGCATTAGTTCGAAGATTTTAAAGAAATCAACGAAGGAGCACAGATTTACCTAGGTGATGATAGCAGTCATTAGATCAAAGGGTGTGGGAAAATTTCTATCATTCAACCTAATGGTAATGTAAAACAAATTCATAATGTCATGTATGTTTCTGGTGTAACAAAGAACTTGATTTTTGTATCCATGATCATAGATCAAGATCTTAAAGTTGAATTTTTTAAATCTAACTATTCTATTAAATATTTGCTAGATGGCATGAAGACAGTTGCTACAGGAATCCGAACAGGAGGTTTGTACAAGTTGGATGTAAGACCTGTACCAGTTCAAGCCTTGATAACTGCGATTTTGACTACAAAAGAGCTATGACATCAGAGATTTGGTCATATCAATTACAATGATTTGTTGTTAATACAGAAGAAGGAAATGGTAAGAGATCTTCCTATGCTAAAGCAAGTAGATAATGATTATGATGTGTGTACATTAAGAAAAATGCATAGAGAAGAATTCCCTGTTTGAGTAGAAAAGAAACAGAGGGATGTACTTGAATTAGTGCATACAGACCTGTGTGGACCCATGCAAACAAAATAATTAGGAGGTGCACTATATTTTTTACTGTTTATTGATGAATGCACAAAGTTTTCTTGGGTGTATTTCTTGAGTAAGAAGAGTCACACATTTGAATACTTTAAGCAGTTTAGGAATATGATTTAAAAGCAAACACGGAAGCAAATAAAAATTCTCCACTCCAATCAAGGGGAAGAATATAGGAAGGATGAGGTTATCAAGTATTGTAAAGACCATGGAATATTACAACAATTCACAGTACCCCATACTCCTCAGCAGAATGGAGTAACAGAAAGAAAGAACAAAACACTGGTGGAATGCGCTAGAAGCATGTTGAAAGGTAAGAATGTGTCGAATGGTTTTGGGGTGAAGCATTGAATACTGCAGTTTATTTGAAAAATAGGAGTCCTACAAAGAGTCTTGAGTTTAAAACTACTTATGAAGAATTATATGGATTTAAGCCCGCAGTAAAACATTTAAGAGTATTTGGGTCTAAAGCATTTTCCCATATTCCAAAGGAAGACAAAAGAAAAATAGATTCAAAAGCCATCAGATGTACCTTTATAGGGCATTGTTCACAACATAAAGCTTATAGATTATTTAATCCCTCTAGTCACAAAATTTTTGTTAGTAGAGATGTCAAATTCCATGAACAGGATCATGAAGAATCTGATGAGCACAATGAGGAATGGGATATTCCGTACTTGGTGGAAGAAAAAGTAGAAAACAATCAAGATTAGCAACAGACAGAGGTAGAAGATGAACAACAACAGCTACAACAGTAGATACAGCAGCAGTAGTAGCAGATACAATAGCAGCAACAACAACAGCAGCGAGAAGAAAAAGAGAATGATGATCAGACAAGGTTTGAGGCTACCCGACGTCTCAAGAGATTAGGTAGAAAAGCTCAATTGCCTGCAATATATAGGGAAAATGCTTTTATAACTAGTATGATGAATGTGGTCGAACCTTCTAGTTATAAAGAAGCAAATGAATGTAGAGAATGGAAAACAACCATGGAACAGGAATATGAATCAATAATTAGGAAGAACACTTGGGAACTAGTTGAACTTCCTAAAGGAAAACAAACCATAGGTTGTAAAGGGTTACACAAACCGAAGATCAATGCAGATTGAACCATGGAAAAATCAAAAGCTAGATTGGTAGGGAACTAGTTGAACTTCCTAAAGGAAAACAAACCATAGGTTGTAAAGGGTTACACAAACCGAAGATCAATGCAGATTGAACCATGGAAAAATCAAAAGCTAGATTGGTAGCAAAGGGATATTCACAAAAAGAAAGTATAGACTATGAAGAAAATTTCGCCCCTATAGCTAAAGTAAACACTATCAGAATGTTAATTGCTTTAGCTACTAAGAAACATTGGATGATACACCAACTAGATGTAAAGTATGCATTTTTAAATGGAGAACTAAAAGAGGAGGTTTATTTAGAGCAACCTGAAGGGTCTGTCTAGAAAGGGAAAGAACATTTAGTTTGTCGATTGAAGAAAGCACTTTATGGACTAAAGAAAGCACCTAGGTCTTGGTACGAAAAGATTGACTCATTTTTTTCTGCAAGATGGCTACAACAGAAGCAAAATGGACCCTAATCTTTACACCATGCAAGATGAACAAAGGCGCATAGTGATGATTTATCTGTATGTAGATGATTTTACCATTACAAGTGATGCTACATATCTGATCAAAGAAATCAAGAAACATATTTCACAAGTATTCGAAATGAAACACCTTGGTGAATTAAGATATTGTTTGGGTTTTGAGATCTGGAGAGATTCAGGATAAACATTTCTGTCCCAAGGAAAGTATGTCAAAGGCATGTTAGAGAGATTTAGGATGGATTAGTGTAAGCCTGTAGCAGTCACGTTACAACAGAACATCAAACTGCAGAGTGAAGATGACTCAAAGGAGGTAGATGCGACACTTTACAAATAGCTAGTTGGGAGTCTAATCTACCTAACCACCACTAGACCAGATTTGGCTTATGCAGCCAGTGTGCTAAGACAATATATGTCCAAGCCACTTGAAAGCCATTGGAATGCAGTGAAAAGTGTTTTGAGGTATCTATAAGGAACTGTAGATTACGATCTTATTTACACTGACTCTTCTGATGTTAGATTGATAGGATTTGCAGATTCAGATTGGGCTAGAAATGTAGATGATTGCAGATCCATAACAGGTTATGCATTCATCATTGGGTCCGAGGTGATCACATGGAGCAACAAGAAACATAACACAATCTCCTTGTCCTCAGTGGAAGTAGAGTATCAAGCCATGTGTGCAGCAACGTGTGAGGCAGTTTGGTTGCGGAGACTTCTCCAGGATGTCGGGGAAGCACAGATAGATGCAACAACAATCATATGCGACAATCAGAGTTCAATTAAACTTGCTAATAATCCGGTGTTCCACAAAAACACTAAATTTATTGATACACACTTCCACTTCGTTAGGGAGAAAGTGCAATCCAAAGAAATTCATTTGGTATATTGTAATACATGTGATAATGTTGCAGACATTTTCACTAAGCCTCTTGACAGGATTAAGTTTGAAATATTTAGGGAGATGTTAGGCATATTTGTGAACCCCTTCTCCATTAAGGGGGAGTGTTGAAGATAATGGAGAATATCCTATAATAGTGTGAGTTGGTTCACGTGACCTCAGGATAGGAATTAGTTTATATTTCTTAGGTTATTGTTCTAACTTCCCTAAAACCATGATTACTATATAATGTGTGATGTACATGAACAATGTAGAGCGTTCTTTAGAGCCAGACTCACCTAGTTCAGACTCTCTTTTGTAGAGTTGACCAGTGGGTTTTATTTCTTTTAATACAACATTGCCATTTTTATCACTTCTTTTCCGTGTGACTTCGTATAGCAATTTGTATATGTCTGTACCGAATCATGTGGACCATTGGTATGTGGTGTTTAAATACATTGTTGTTTACAGAAATGGTGGTGTCTAAATACATAGTTGATTAGATTCTACTCACCCATAGTGGTGTATAAATACATACCTGATTAGATTCTACTCACCCATATTAAGTAGTGGTTTTTAAAGATATAGTTGTCTGAATTTGACACGTCCGTCATTTATACCAAGTGGTCTCAAAAGCATAGTTGCCTAAATTCCATCCATCATTATTTAGCCATCAATATTAATTTATTTTAAACTTTCTTTTAAATAAAACATATTCCACATTAATACCATAAACAAAACTATAAATTCCCTCACAAAAGTAACTCAAAAACTACAATACCTTAAAAGAATCAAATTTACTAAATCTACCGTAACATACAAACACTGTCACTGAAATGTGTCCTGTGTGTGTCCTCGAGTAAGAAAATCACACGAAAAAGTCGCTACAAAATAATACTTTTTATGCGACGGCTCCACATAATCTGTTCAATGATTTTCGATTTATGATGGTTGGCCAACTTAATGATTTCAGATCTTTGCGATCTATTCCTACTCTGTCACGTCGTAATTTTATGGTCCAATCCTGTTTCCTAAGTTGATTGATGATCCAAACGAGACAGACAGATAAGCTGTTATTGTCTGTAATCTGATCAATATTTCTCATACTAAGCATTGGATACCATTTCGCCTCTCCTTTATTACAATTAGTGGAAAATCACTATTTACTTTCTTGTTTTTTTCCTGTACGTTTACAGTGCTCATTGAGCTGGGCACACTGAACATTAATATTATTTAATTGTTATTTTTTTCAGTTCCATCTTATAGTATAAATTCACATGCTGGACTTTAGCAGAAGTAGACATATGTTAGCACAACTGGCTCTAGCTTGGCCATAATGGGACCGAAGCCATGTTATAATGCAAAAGATGGAGTAAATAAAGGCCCCTGGACAGAAGACGAAGATCTTCGCTTGATCCAATTTATAGAAACTCATGGTGAAGGAAGCTGGTCTGCGCTAGCAAAAGATGCAGGTAAGCATTAATCTGAACAAATTTGCATTTTATATTAGTGTAGATCTAATAAAATAAATCATTTATCTCTTAACTATTATAACAATATATACTTATAGTGCATGAGTATCTCCTAGTTATTAAAATAGTTATTATAATAATATATAGTGAATGAATTTCTTGGTTTTTTTAACGGGCGATTGTTCTTACAATGAAGTCTTATGTGCTAAGAAATTTCAAAGCTTGAAATCTCTCTATTTACCTGTCCTGTATTTGTGAGAGGGGGTGTAAGTACGGGTTACAATGGTTAGGTATAAGAATTGACTCAGTAAATTAAAATCCTTCTATTTATCTATATTTGCAAAAAGGTGTAAGTCAACAATGAGATGTTATAATGATCGCAATAAGAATCAAAGGGGATGAGTAAACAATTAAATATTATAAAAATCACCCTATATTGTCATGAATATCAAGCAGACTCAATTACCAATTCCCCTGATCATAAAAAAAAAACAGTGAACATTAATAACATGACTGCATACAGGTCTGAAGCGTTGTGGAAAGAGTTGCAGGCTTCGTTGGATGAACTATCTTCGGCCAGACCTCAAACGTGGTAACATTTCACCGGATGAAGAAGACCTTATCATAAGACTTCACAAATTGCTGGGAAACCGGTAAGGAAATATTGATTTTCTACTAGATATTGTTGTTCAGTTAGGTTTTTTATCTATCTATCTTGAACTATTTTGGCGTTGCAATGGCAGGTGGTCATTAATTGCGGGGCGCATACCCGGTAGAACTGATAATGAAATCAAGAACTACTGGACTACTCGTTTGAACAAGAAAGCTCATGGCAATGGCAGCATTGACAGATTGAAGTCCGTTAGACCGACAGAGCCAAATGTTAAGGAAGCGGCTGTGAATTTGACACAAACATTAAACACCAATCAGTTGGGTGAAAGAAACGAAGTTATTGTTCAAGAGTTGAACAAGGGATCGGCATTTTCGAATTCTATTGAATCCGAAAACTTAATGTGTCCCACGAAACAAAATCCAAGCTCCTGTTTAGATGCAGGTAATGTATCGGCAGAAATGAAGTTGTGCAATCAGTTGGAGTTAAATTTTACTATTCCTTCATCATGGGCCAATTGGAGTTTCCTGCATATTGATGACTCTAATGTTGATAAGCCACTTAGTTATAATGAGGAAAATGGCCATCCATATTCTTGTACCTTTGATACTGTAAATGTCTGTCCAGATTTTGTTGACCAGATGTACTCTTTGCCCTTCCCTGAAGTTGTGCCCACAGACACTATGAATGAAGAGTTTGCAGATTTCTTGAATTTTATTCCCTATCCATATTGATCCGCATCCATATTGGCACTGTATTCAAAGGATGAACACGAAAATGAAGAGGGATCGAGGGCTCCAGTCTGAAATCGGATCTGGTGACAAATAGAATAAGACCTTAACGTGGATTTACAGCATAATTGTCTCTGTGTGTTTCCATGGAGTGCAGGTTTTCAATTTGCAGTGCAACATATTTTGGTTTCATCACCTATTGATGTTTAGTGAGACCAGGAAATAGGAAGCTATGAGTGTTCAGCTGATTTTAAGATCCTATATTTTTGGTTTGATTCAGAGTTGGATGGGGAGAGCTCTGAATGTTGTACAGAAGTTAATTGTATGATGTGCAGACTTTAATTGTATATGATGATTAACGTCCAGTAACAGCTTGATTTATTTTTTCAGGGCAGTGAAATACAAAAAACTTTTTTTTTCATATCATAAGAATATCAGTTAAATGTTAATAGCAATTTCATTTCTAAAGTAAAAACCAAATCAACTACTAAAAACTTATTATATTAATATCAGCATGTTAAATATATGTTAAAATCTTTATGTTATTATTGATCACAATTAGGATTTTTGCATTTTAGGTCAACATATGGCAAATATATAAATTTAAATGTTAATATTATAATTAATTAATTTTAAATTTAAGGAAAGAATACATTGAAAATGGAGCCGGAGTGAGGTGCGTAAAAATTCTCATTGGTACATGTATTAATTTTGTCAAAGAATTCACATTAAAAACTATAGGATAAAATATGTTAAATATTATAATTAATTAATTATAAAAAATTCTCATTAGTATATGTATTAATTTTGTCGAGGAATTCACATAAAAATATAATAAAATAGGATGTTAATGGTATAACCTGTTAATATAGGAGTTATACTATGAAACGATATTTGATACGTTATGTATTTATGGTTTGAATAGATGTATTGGGTATTTATGTTTAATTAAACGGTTTTATATTATAATAAGGTTTATGTTAATGGTTTTTTCTAATTAATATTTTTATAGATATATATTTTAAAAAATTCTTAATTCATATTTTTTTAATAAAGATACACATTTAAAATAGATAGGAAATAATTTGGTGCAACAATGTTTTTGAAATTTTCATCATATTTTATAAATACAAATTTTTAAATTTTATTTTCTTATATTAAATATTTTTATTAAATATTATTGAAAATATGAAATATTTGTATTGATTTTAACGAGAGATATTTTGGCAGAAATCACATTGTAATATTTTTGTGGACGCGTTTCGAACCAATGAGTGTGGTTCATCCTCACGAAAAGTTGAAGAACCAGATCATGGCTACAGGTTAAATAGGGAGAGCAGATCTTCAAAGGCTATATTTGACTAGGAAACAACTATATTGGACGGGGAAATTTTGACTGACAAACAGCTAAATTTGACTCGTCAACTCTACTCGACCTAGAAAGAGGAAAAGTTATTAATGTTATTGTCATATTCATTACCAACATTTGAATAAAAGTAATGTTTCTAAAATAGTTGTTACTATTATAATTAAATAAATAAAAAGATAGCATGGAGATTTTATTTTTATTTATTTTACACCACCAAACATCACTCATTAATAACCTAAAAATAGCTAATATGGAATACTAATTAAATGAATATGTATCTTATGAAATAAAAAACATTACATCAATAATATGTAAATATATGCATTATTAAAATTAGTGTAGAAATATAAATAAATAGTTAATAAGTTATTATGCAAGATAGTTTCTTTTATTATTAATATCATAGATGGAAATTGTAAAATAACAAATAGCAACCTATTAATAACTAGAAAAAACAAAATCAAGGATATATATATATATGGATACTAAATAAATATACATGTATGTTATGAAATAGCTATATATCAAAACCTAAAATCATTAATATAATATGGAATAAATGTAAATATATACTTTCCGAATAAATAGTTTATTAGTTATTATACAAATTAGTTTCTTGTAAGAATAAACTCACATAACCTTAACCTATTACTTTTCATTTATCATATATATATATATTATATATATATTATATATATATATATATATATATATATATATTTGGAGGGAGTCAAAGAAAATAGAGAGACAAGAAGGAAAAAAGGACAATGATCAAACAAGGCAAGGAGGGGAAAAAGCAAGGAAACCAGGCAGGGGACGGGGGGCAAAGAGGGAGGGAAAAAATGGGGAAGCGGCTAGGAGGAGAGGGTAGGGACCCAACAACTACTAATTTTCTAGCCGTCATCTCTGTTGAGGTTTCTTGGCCTTTTTTCGATTTCTATGGCTTCCCTAAATTTTTGGTGATGGAAATGCGCCACCTTGGCAATAACATGGGTCTCCTCAATGCATACATGGTGCTTCGTCTTCTTCGCATGTTCAGCCAGGGTGGAAGACCGGGTTCTCCTATGTTTTATGTCGGCTGAGTGCTCATTATCCTTTGATTAATAGAGCAACCCATCTCACCAACATATGAGGTCCCACATGAACATGGAATAACAAAGACACCTTTCATGTCCTTGGGGTCAACCGGGTCTTTAACCGATCTAAGGGCGCTACAGATGGTGTTAATGGGTCTAAAGGTGGAGGGAACATTATGCTTCCTGAGAATTCTAGTAATCTTATCAGTCGTTTCCTGGATGTAAGAGAAATGAACCCCTGAGACTGGCTCTTTAGGGTCTCTCTTGACCACTGAATACTTGCTAGCTTTGAGGAAAACTTTCTCACCGAAGTGCCTACTATAACCATTATTAGCAAAAACATTGAGGAGATGAGCTTTCTCTTTATCTAGGCTCTTTTCATTAGAGATCCTTAGTGCACGAGTAGCTAGCGTGTTGAGAACACCTAACATTTGAGCAGGAAAATTATGGGAACTAGCATGAAGATACTGCTCAGTTTGAGTTTTTTTCCGAAACACTTGGTGGGAGATCGAACCATCACCATTCCTTGAAATGAGAACATTGAGGAAGGGTTGGTGCCTATCAACTTCTTGCTCCATAGTGAACTTTATGGAGGAGGATTGATTATTGAGATGATTGAAGAAAAGATCCAACTCTTCTTGGCCGTGGGACGAGATGACATTCGTGTCATCCACAAATCTCTTCCAAGGCTTGGGAAGGAGTCGGCACAGGCCAAAGTCTTGGATTCAAAATCTTCCATAAAAAGATTAGCAACAACTGGGGATAGGGGGGAGCCCATGACAACACCGCAGCTCTGTTCAAAGAACTCTCCCTCAAAGCTGAAAAAAGTTGAAGTGAGACAGATCTCTACTAAACGAGCGATATTAGAGTCTGTGAGCCGGTTGGTGACATCGATGGCCTCTTTTATAGGAATGCAAGTGTAAAGGGATACAAACAAAACTCACAAGAATATCCCCTGGTTCAAGCTTTACGCCTTTAAGCTCTTTGACAAAAGATGAAGAGTCTTTGACAAAAGACTCCATGAGGCCAACTAGGGATCTAAGCTTTAAGACAAGGAATTTGCCAGAAGGTATATAGGACCACCAATGGTATTGACAATGGGCCTCAAGGGGGCTCCCTCTTTGTGAATCTTTGGAAGCCCATAGATTCTTGGAGTAATGGGGCTACTCTCAATTAGCTTATGGCGAATGGAAGCCATGGCAAGAGCCACTGCCCTTGAAATCTTTTTCAGGGGATTCTTGGAAAGCTTCTTGTAGCTTCCACTATTACAAAGATGATCCAACATCTTATGTCAATAATCATCTTTGTCAAGGATGACAACAGCCCCTAGTCAAATATAGCCATTGGAAGATCTGCTCTTCCTATTTAACCTGTAGCCATGATCTAGTTCTTCAACTTGTCCTGATGATGAACCACACTCGTTGGTTTGAAATGCGTCGACAAAAATATTATAATGTGATTTCCGCCGAAATATTTCTCATTAAAATTGATATGGATCACAGAAGGTTAAATTCAGCGATTGAATCCTTGCACGGAAGAGCCATCACATCTAAGGTTCATCTTTTTGAATGGGCACACGAAGTTGAAGCTTTTCTTAAGAGATGCAGAGATTCCTCCATCATCCCAGTTTTTGCCCACATTTATCATTCCTTGACAAAGATGATTATCGACATAAGACGTTGGATCATCTTTGTAATAGTGGAAGCTACAAGAAGCTTTCCAAGAACCCCTTGAAAAAGATCTCAAGGGCAATGGTTCTTGCCATCAAGTCTTGTAACTTTGTGGCTTCCATTAGCCATATGCTAATTGAGAGTAGCCCCATTACTCTAAGAATATATGGGCTTCCAAAGGTTCACAAAGAGGGGGGCCCCCCTGAGGCCCATTGTCAATACCATTATTGGTCTTACATGCCTTCTGGCAAAATTCCTTGCCTTAAAGCTTAGACCCTTGGTTGGCCTCACGGAGTCTTTTGTCAAAGAGCTTAAGGGCATAAAGCTTGACCCTGGGGACATTCTTGTGAGTTTTGACGTGGTATCCCTTTACACTTGCATTCCTATAAAAGAGGCCATCGATGTCATCAACCGCCTCAAGGACCCTGATACTGCTCGTTTAGTAGAGATCTGTCTCACTTCAACTTTTTTCAGCTTTGAGGGAGAGTTCTTTGAACAGACCTGTGGTGTTTCCATGGGCTCCCCCCTGTCCCCGGTTGTTGCTAATCTTTTTATGGAAGATTTTGAGTCCAAGGCTTTGGCCTCTGCCCGACTCCTTCCCAAGCTTTGGAAGAGATTTGTGGATGACACGAATATCATCTGGTCCCATGGCCATGAAGAGTTGGATCTTTTCTTCAATCATCTTAGTAATTAATCCTCCTCCATAAAGTTCACTATGGAGTAGCAAGTTGATGGGCACCTGCCCTTCCTCAATGTTTTCATTTAAAGGAATGGTGATGGTTCGATCTCCCACCAAGTGTTTCGGAAAAAAACTCATACTGAGCAGTATCTTCATGCCAATTCCCATCATTTCCCTGCTCAAAAGTTAGGTGTTCTCAACACGCTAGCTACTCATGCACTAAGGATCTCTGATGAAAAGAGCCTAGATAAAGAGAAATCTTATCTCCCTAATGTTTTTGCTAATAATGGTTATAGTAGGCACCTCGGTGAGAAATCTTTCCTCAAAGCCAAGAAGTATTCAGTGGTCAAGAGAGACCCTAAAAAGCGAGTCTCAAGGGTTCATCTCTCTTACATCCAGGGGACAACTGATAAGATTACTAGAATTCTCAGGGAGCATAATGTTCCCTCAACCTTTAGACCCCTTAACACCATCCGTAGCTCCCTTAGATTGGTTAAAGACCTAGTTGACCCCAAGGACATGAAAGGTGTCTATGTTATTCCATGTTCATGTGGGACCCCATATGTTGGTGAGACAGGTCGCTCTATTAATCAAAGGATTAATGAGCACTCAACTGACATAAAACATAGGAGAACCTATCTTCCACCCTGGCTGAACATGCGGAGAAGATGAAGCACCATGTATGCATTGAGGAGATTCGTGTTATTGCCAAGGTGGCGCATTTCCATCACCGGAAATTTAGAGAAGCCATAGAAATCGAAAAAAGGCCAAGAAACCTCAATAGAGATGATGGTTGGAAAATTAGTAGTTGTTGGATCCCTGCCCTCTCCTCCTAGCCGTATCCCCATTTTTTCCCTCCCTCTTCCCCCCTTGTCCCCTACCCGGTTTCCTTGTTTTTCCCCTCCTTGCCTTGTTTGATCATTGTCCTTTTTTCCTTCTCGTCTCTCTATTTTCCTTCACTCC